>PVJS01000845.1:88658-112954 GCA_004027185.1 Glis glis | reverse complement strand
GCTCTTCCGATCTCACATTTAGCCCTCCCTCCAATCCCACCCTATTCCCTCCCCCTTCCCTCCCTTTCATGCTCCGGATAGTGATTGAGTCTTATAGGTTTGTGTATGTACATCATGTGCTATAGTGTGTTTCCCTCCACCCCCCTTCCAACGATTGAAAGAGCCACTAGAGCATCTAAAACACTAGAAATACAACCACAGTGCATGGATTTCACCCAAGAATGAAAATCCAAACTCATGTGTACTCCGCAAACATGAAGTGCCTACTTCGTGCCAGGTGCTCTTCCTGGACATGCAGAGAGACAGACACTATACTTGCCTAGTGGAATAGGGTAGCATTAAACAGATATAATTACAAATACATGATTACTATGTGAGGTAATGTAATGAAGATATAATGAAATAGTATAAGCTGGTTCGCATGGGAAGGCAAGAGGGAAGGGGATTTTTAAAAAATTAGCTGTGCAGAGGGAATAGCATTTCAGAAGGTCCCGAGGGGGAAAGGAGTTTGGAAGGGTCAGGAAATGGAAACAGCGTCATCAGGTTTATAATGCTTGAGCATGTTGAAGAGGGTGGAGTTGTGTAGTGGGAGATGATCTGCCCAGTTAGCCAGGGCCAGACCATTCAGGCCTGTGGGGGAAATGACAAGGATTGTACATTTTTGGGGGTGGGTACTGGGCATGATAGGCAAGTGATCTGCCACTGAACTACACCCCAAACCCAAGATTGTAGTATTTTTAGTCAAATTTATTTTTAATTGATACATAAAAACATAGGAGTTGTACGTATTAATGGGGTAATAGAATATCTCAATACATGTATACATTGTATGATGTTTAAATCAGTTAAACATACATATTTCCTCAAACATTTATCATTTCTTTATGGGGAAAACTTTCAGTATACTTTCTTTTAATTTTTGAAATGTGCAAGTTCATTATTATTATCTATAGTCATTCTGCTGTGCAATAAGCACATCAGAACTTCTTGCTCCTATCAGACTGTAACTCGTGCCCACTGATCAACCTCTACCCATTTCTCCTTCCCTAGAGTTTATTCCAAGCTCTGTGAAAAGCTTTTGGAAGGTTCATGAGAAGGAGAGCAAGAAGATTAGATTTTCCTTTCTGCTATGCTATGTAAATCACAACCCTAAATACTAAAAACTTTAAGTCCTTCAAAACTAGCGTTATCTCTTCTTTGGTTTTATTATATTTGTTTTTATTTATTTTGCTTGTGGTATGGGGGATTGAACTCAGGGGCATTCTACCTCCAAGCTACATCCCCAGCTCTTTTTAATTTTTTTTTTAACAGGGTCTTGCTAGGTTGCTGAGGCTGTCCTTGAACCTGCCATCCTCCTGTCTCAGCCTCCCAAGTACTGGGATTACAGGTATATGCCACCATACCAGGCTTTTTATTTGGTTTTAAATTTCTTTTTCCTAGAAAAGACCTTGAATTTGAGATGCTTGAAATCCAAGATATCTAACCTTTGGGGTACAAACAAAACACAAAGCAAGCAAACAATAAAAAAAACCCCAGCAGCAGCAATAAAAAACAACAACAAAAATGCCTTTGATTCTGGTGGTAATATTTTACTTTGATACCACAACATAACTTTCCATTCAGCAATGGATTTGCATAATTGATAGTTGAAAGGAATTATCCTTCATTTCAACAAAATTGGACCATTACACTGTTAGATTATACCTTACTAATGTTCATTATATTTATTACTAAAGAGAAAAAAATCGCAAACATTGTGTTCTGTACATAACTGGAAAGAATGTCCTTCAAGCTGACAGGGTGTCTCCCGGTGAGGAAGCCTAGGTCCTTGTCCACTGAGTGACCTTGCCATGTCACTCTGTATCCACATGCACAGAATCCCAGCACCAGCATCCTCCTCACCACACAGCGTGCTCCCAAGAAGGTTTTTCTTTTTTTGTGGTACTGGGGATTGAACCAAGCGGCATTCTACCCGAGCTACACCCCCAGCCCTGTTTTTTATTCTTTATTTTGAAACAGGGTTTCACTAAGTTGCTGAGGGCCTCACTAAATAGCTGAGGCTGGCTGCGAACCTGCGATCCTCCTGTCTCAGCCTCCCAAGTACTGGGATTATAAGCGTGTGTCTCCACACCCAGCTAGAAGAGGGGTTGTTATGTGCTCAAGTGACTGGGTTCATCAGAATTGGCTGTGTGATTTTTAAGGAGGTAAATCCCATCCGTACTCATCAGCTGCAGAGCTGTAACATAAAGAAGAAAGGAAATGATGTGGAGCAGAAATGATAGAGATGAAATGAAGCTACGGATTTCTTGCAAACTGATTTACTTGCAGTCTGCCCTCAGGATAGAAAGTAGACAATTTACAGAAATAGTTGCATGGGAAATTTTTCAAAAAATTTAACAGGTTGGAGGAAATAATTTGCTTAAATTTTAAAAGATTAATATTTTAAAGAAATTAAATTTGATATAAGGGTTTTACAAAAGGGTCTTTAAAACATATCTACGTGTTTTTTTTTCATGCTCTTCTTAGTGTAGATTCGAGTTTTTATCTGGGATAACTTTTCTGCTTGTAGAACTTTTTTTTGGTGTGGTACTGGGGATTGAACACAGAGGTGTTCTATCTCTGATCTACACCCCCAGCCCCTATTTTGTTTTTTATTTTGAAAAAGGGTCCCACTAAGTTTTTGCACACTACTGGCCTCTAACCTTGCAATCCTCCTGTCTCAGTCTCCCAAATACTGGGATTATAGGCATGCACTCCACCCCCACTTAGAACTTCTTGTAATATATGTATATTTTTTATCCTACCCAGGCCTGCTGCTTATGAATTCCATCAGCTTTTGTATGAAAAGTTCTTTATCTCACTTTTAGTTCTGAAAGATGTTTAAGTACAGAATTCTAGTTTGGTTTTTGGTTTTCTTTCAGCATTTTAAAGATGTGACTCTATTCTATTATTTCTGACAAAGAGATATTTTAAGTCATTCTTATCTTTGCCCTCTATACAGAATGTTTTTTTTGTCACCTGTAGCTGCTTTTAAGATTTTCTCTTTATCACTTCAGCAATTTAATCGTGATATTCTCAGTGCAGTTTCCTCTCACTCTCTCCTCTTTCTTTCCATCTTGCTTGAAATTTGTTAACAATCTTGGATCTCTGAGTTTATCATAAAAATGTCTGCTATTGTTTCTTCAATTATTGTCATCCCACACTTTCCTGCCACCTTTTATTATTTCTGAGACTATCATCTATCTATCTATCATCTATCTATCTATCTATCATCTATCTCATCTCTCTATCATCATCATCTATCATCTATCTATATCTATCATCAATCTCATCTCTCTATCATCTATCATCATCATCTATCATCTATCTATCTATCATCTATCATCATCCATCTATCTATCTATCTATCTATCTATCTATCATCTATCTATCTAATCTATCTATCATCTATCTATCTATTCAGTGCTGAGGATTGAACCCAGGGTTGTTCTACCTCTGAGCTACACTCCCAGCTCTATTTTATTTTATGTTTTTAAATTTTTAAATAGGATCTCACTAAGTTGCAGAGGGCCTCACTAAGTAGCTGAGGCTGGCTGCGAACCTGCGATCCTTTTGTCTCAGCCTCCCAAGTACTGGGATTATAAACGTGCCACCACACCTGGCTTTTGCTGAGACTTTAATAACTCACAGGTCAGGCTGCTTGAAATTGTCCCAAGTGGCATGGAGGCTCTTGTTTCTTCCTCTGCTTTATTTTGGGTAGCCATTATAGCTGTATCTTCTCATTTACTTCTCTTTTTCTCTCTCTGAATGTTTAATTTGCTGCATCCAGTGAAATTTACATTACAGATAATATATTTTCCATTCCAGAAGTCTCATTTGATTCTTATATTTATCTTCCTTTTCTTCACATCATTGAATTTGTGTTTTAAATTCTAAATGTCTTTATAATATTTATTATGGATCTTTTAAAATCTTTGTCATTCACTGGTCTGCTTATATTAATTAATTTTTTCTGGGTTACGGCTTATATTTTCCTGCTTCTTGGTATGTTTAATAATTTTTGATTAGATGGTGGACATTGAAAATTTCTCATTGTTGATTGCTGAATTTTGTTATATTTCTTTAAAAGTTCTGTACTTTGTTTTGGCAGGTAGTTACATTACTTCTAAATAAGTGTGAGCCTTTTTAGGCTTGTTTTAAAGCAATGTTTTGGTGGGTAAATGTAGACATTTTCTAGGACTAGTTTATCCCCAATATAAGAAACAGTGTTTTCTGGGGACTATATAGGATACTTCATGTGTTAGTCTGCTTGTGTTAGTACAATAAAATACCACAGACTTGGTGGCTTAAACAACACAGACTTATTTTCTTATATTTCTGGAGCCTGGACATCCAAGATCAAGGTGCTTGCATTTGGGTGAAACCTCTCTTCCTGGTTTGCAAATGTACATCTCATTGTGTCCTCACATGGCCTTCTTCTCTGTGCATGCTGGGGGTGGGGGGACTCTGCTGTTTCTTCCTCTTCCTTATAAGGAAACTAATCTTAGTGGATTATGAATCATCACAAATGGAAACTGAACCTTAGTTGGGTGAAAATGTTTTTAGTGAAGAGTATGAAGAATTATGCATCATGTTTTTAATGTTTATTGCATCTTTGAATTCTTCGTCCTATAGCGTATGGTTTCTCAACCTCAGAAATATTGACATTTGTGGTTGAAAAACTCTATGCGGTTGTGGTTGTGTGTGTGTGTGTGTGTGTGTGTGTGTGTGTGTTCTGGGTACTATAGAATCATTTAGCAGCATCTCTAGCCTTTTCCCTGCTGAATTCCAGTACCATCCCTCCACAAGTTGAGCACAACGAAAATGTTTCCAGACATTGCCAAATGTCTTCTGGGGTGGAGTATGGGGTAAAAATGATCCCCATTTGAGAAACACTGCTCTAGTGCATCCTTAGAGTGAGCAGTCATAATAATAACAAAGTTCTTCATTAAACAATTGAATTTCATTAATCTTGTGAGCATTCTATAAATGTCACTCAACGTTTCGTGCAAGAAAGAATTATGCAGATACTAGTGTGAGGAGTGCATCTGAATTTAGAAAGTTGTACAGGTGGTACTGATTCACATCAAATGTTGAGAATTACTGTTCTAGAACTTAACTTTGAATGCAGATCAGAATCAGCTGGAGGTCTTGTTAAAACACAGATTGCCAGGGCCCACTCCCCGAGACTTTAAGTCATTAGAATCAGCTGCTGTCTAAGGTTGTTCATTTCTAAAACTTCCCAGGGGATGCTGTGGTAACCTGGAAGGACACTTTGGGAATCACTCTTCTAGTATATAGTTGTTTATGTTGTTCAGCTCTGGCAACAGTAATTTTTAAAACAAAAAATTGTATTAATAATGTGATAAACTTGAGATGAACATGTATTTTAATCAAAGAAATACAGGAGCCGGGCGTGGTGGCGCAGCTTGTAATCCCAGTACTTGGGAGGCTGAGACTGAAGGATCCGGGTTCGTGGCCAGCCTCAGCTACTTAGTGAGGCTCTCCACAACTTAGTGAGACCTTGTTTCAAAATAAAGAACAAGAAATAGGGCTAGGGGTGTAGCTTGGGGGTAGAATGCCCCTGGATTCAATCGCCAGTACCGCAAAAAAAAAAAAAGAAGTACAGGAACAAGAATTAAAATAACAACAAAACAAAGCACCTTGCTCAACCCTTATTAAAAAGTCACTTTGTGTCCAGCATGGTGGTGCATGCCTGTCATTCCAGTACTTGGCAAGCTGAGACAGGAGGACATCAGGCTCGAGGCTAGCCTCAGCAATTTAGCGAGACCCTATTTCAAAATAAAAAAATATAAAGGGATGGGGGTGTAGTTCCAAGGTAGAATGCCTCTGTATTCAATTGTCAGTACCAAAACAAAGAGTCATTTTGTATCTCTGATCTCAGATTTATCATTTGTAGAAAGATAATTATGGTATATGATTAACTATCTTACATAAGTAACATATATAAGTTAATGTTCAATAATAACCACCACCTTTATTCCACCGTTTCCCTCATACATACTTCACAGGGGAAACATTATGTTGACAATAGCATGTGGGCTGTTTTTGACTAAAAGTACCCTAAACAAGTAAGGCAAAAGTCATGGGAAGACCCTTTATCAGGGTGACTGGAGCATCATAATTACTCCGCTTCTCCTGGTCAGTTCTGGAATAGTCTCTAAGATGTAAAGTGGGCCCTCAGTCTGTTTGGGTCTTTTTAACCCCTTCATGAATACACAAATTTTGAACTGACATGGGCTTTTGAGGGTTTAATCATAATTCTGCTTCATCAGGAAAATGTGCTAAAGAACAGTGTGTAACTTATTCTTCTTCAGAAGCAGTCTCCTAATGACTGATGTGTCTTATTGGCAAAAGCCTTCAAGTAAACTTTCTAGTGAAGCCATGTTTGTTTCTCAAAAGCGATGGGAAATAAACCAGAAAGAACAATAAGGTAGATAGAAATGTTTTAAAATTAATGTATAAATGATTATTTCTACCAATCTACCATATTGAACTTTCTGGTTTATTTCCTGTCATTTCTTAGAAACAAACATGGCTTCGATAGAAAGTTTAGTTGAAGGCTTTTGCCAGGAAGACACATCAGTCATTAGGAGGCTGCTTCTCTAGACGAATGAGCTACACACTATTCTTTAGTAGATTTTCCTGCTGGGAGGCTGTGTAATGTACGTTACCACTTCTGTCATGAAGGGTATGGATCTTGCTTAGCATGACATTTTGTGGGATCCTAGTTGTGTGGTATTTATAGGCATCTAACCGGATGAATAACATCTGATGAGTTCAAAGCATGTGCATTAATGGTAGTACGGACATCTTTCTGAATAAACTATAAAAACAAATCCAAATTCCGTGGTAATGCTTCCATCTGTCCTATGATGTGCATTATTGTAGAATATCATCCTGTGGTGGTGTCACAAATGTTATGTCTCTGGAGCATCATGTAACCTTGGGAGCAGAAATATCTGAAGAACCAGAGGAGAATAGAGGCTATAATTAAAAATAAGCCCCAAGAAATAGTTTCCATGTGGTTGTGAGAAGCCCTTGAGCACAGCTGGAAAATTTCAGGCTGAAATATGTTGGAACAATAGTTTACAGAGGAAAGTAGCTGGGTTTGTGGTTACACTTGGAAGTGAAATTTCCTTGCTCGGTCATAATAGTAAACCAGCTATAAAGTTTGGAAGAATATTCCCTAAAGAAGATTTTTACTCCCTGAATTACAAAGAGAAACATAATAGATGGTTTCAATAATGAGAGTATGGGCTTATATTCACATTAGGAGTAGTCATATCAGATCCAAATGAAAGTAAGTTTCAAGGTATAAAGAAAAATAGAGATTTATTTAATAATGAAGGGTTGAGGAGTCCAAAATGCAGAAGAGGAGATTAGGATTCTGTATAAAGTTGTAAAATAAGGTTACAGTCTAAAGCTTGTGGTACAAAGCTTTCCTTTTTGTGTTTGAATAAACATCTCAATATATCCCACATCAATTCATTTCCTTCCAGATTTGACATCTTCTCTACTTCTTATGTTGTTATTACTACAGGCTTTTTTTTTTGCTTCAAGTCACCTAATCTTGAAACTTTGGTGTTATTTTTAAAATTTCTCCTTCTTATCACATTCCATTTTAAACCAGTTGCTAATTTCTTTCAGTTCTACTGCTAATAAGATATTCACATCCGTATTTATTTATGAAACTATTTTGATATGTCAGTTTATTGAAAATAGACTTAAAAGGAATGCTGGGCAAGCAGAGAAGTGCTGTAAAGTTGTGGAAATTTCATGTGTGGATAGTCACTTGGAAATGGGAAGAGGGTGTGGTTGGGTGGTTAATTTGTGGCTGATGAAATTTTGAGAAATCAATACCTTGAAAAGTCAGAGTGGAATACAGGGGTAGAGAGAGAAAAGCTAAAAACAGATGTGTGGCAGGCATATGTTGGTAATCATGAATAATATTTTGGATGATAGCATTTTAGAACAAGAATGTATACTGCTGCTGACAAGCAGTATTATCAAACTATAAAAATGATTTCAAATATATGTATGGGGTGGATACGAATCTCTCTTTAGAAACCTAGTAGCTTCAATCATTGTTTCTTCAATCTTCAGAAGTATTATTAGTAAATTATTTAGTTGCTAGAAAGTAATGCTTGAATTTTGTTCAAAGTATTTTTTTTCAAATAATGGTAAAATGTTTATTGTTATCTAAAAGGAAGTTTAAAGGACGAATGAGATCTACAGTTTTATTAATGTGTATGGTCAGTGGTTTGGATGTCAGCACATGATAAATTCAAGTAATTTGTTTGAGGCCTAAGTCACAACTCTAAGTTCAGTGGCGTGAAGGAAGCTGGGAATGTTCCCTATTGTATTAGTTTTCTGTTGCTTTATAACACATTAGCACACATTTAGTGGATAGCACCCATTTTTGTCTTCTGGTTCTGTAAGTCAGAAGTCCGGGATGGCATGGTGGGATTCTCTGCTTAGGGTCTCATGCAGATGAACACAGGGTACCAGCTAGCTGTGTTCCTATCAGGAGCTGGCCTCCTCCCCATAGTTTTAATTATTGGCAAAATTCAGTTCCTTGCAGTTGTCAGAGAGAGGTACTCATTTCTTTGCTGGCCATCAGTTGGAGACTGTTCTGATCTTCTGAAGGCCATCTATGTTCTTAAGTGGCGTCCTCCCTCCCGGAAGAGCCATGCACCTCACCAAGTCCCTCTCAGGCATCAGATGATTTCCCCATCTGCCAGCCACCAGCTGGAGAAGGAGCTCACTTCTAAGGGCCCATGTGATAAGCAAGCTCACCTGGATAAGCTTCCCCACCTTAAAGTCAACTGTGCCACGGAGCACAGCATGATCACAGGAATGGTATTGTTTACAGCCTCTAGGGTCCAGGGTGAGATCTTTGGGGGTGCCATTTTAGAAATGCTGTCCACTGTGCCTGTGTGATGTCAACAATGAAAGCGGTGTGGGGTCACAGTGTGATTCAGTAAGAAACACAGCCAGAGTGCAATTGTTTTTCCTACTGGGACTGTGAATGCATTCTTATCTCATTTTATGTTGATTTAAATAAGAAACGAATTGCAGCAAAAAGAAAGAAAGAAAGAAAAGCAAAACAAAATAAACTCTATTTCCAAGACAGAACACCCTGATTAAATAATTGTTAATAATGGAATAATGGCAGAATTAATAAAGACTTGAAGTAAAAGTCACTAAGGTTTTTTTTTTTTTTTTGCGGTACCGGGGATTGAACCCAGGGGCGTTCTACCTCCGCGCTACACCCCCGGCCCTATTTTTTATACTTTATTTTGAAACCGGGTCTCATGAAGTTGTGGAGGGCCTCACTAAGTAGGGAGAGAGAGAAAGAAACAGGTAGAGAGAGAGAGAGAGCTGAGGCTGGCCGTGAACCCGGATCCTCCGATCTCCGCCTTCCAAAGTACTGGGATTACAAGCGTGCGCCACCACGCCCGGCACTCAGGTGTTATTTTAAAAAATGAATATGGAGATATTTTTGGTAAACTTGATGACAATTAACTTATAAACATTCTATAAAACTGTTCTCATGATGCCAATAAATTGCATACATATTAAATAAAGGATTTTAATAAGATAGTTATTTGTGGACATTTTCTAGAAGAAGCAAAAGAATACAATTTTGAATTGCCATGATTTTTCATGGTTCATAAGAAAAACAGTGAATTAGAAAACATTGCTTTCATTAAAAAAATTCCTAATAAATTTACTAGGCCTTTTCTTTTTTTTTCAGTACTGGGGATTGAACCCAGGGACATTCTACCTCCCAGCTACACCCCCAGCCCTATTTTTTATTCTTTATTTTGAAACAGGTTTCAGAGGGCCTCACTAAGTAGCTGAGGCTGGCTACGAACCTGTGATCCTCCTGTCTCAGCCTCCCAGGAACTGGGATTACAAGTGTGCGCCACCACGGCTAGCTTACTAGGCCTTTTCTAAAGTTTCCTTAGCAAAATGCATTTATATTTTCCTCCCCAATACACATTGCATTCTTATGAGTGTTGTTAAAAACATCTCATAGGAAGATTTTTTTTTAATTTGGGCAGATTATGGTTAATTATATAAACCACTCTAATTTAACAAAATTCCATATAAGACACATGCAAACGCACACATAATAATTTGATCCCATGAATATATCCTTTGGGAATTTAATGGATATTCAATTTTGAGAGGAAATATGAAATTGAATTACTAAAATAAAATTAGTAAATCTATTTCTGGATTTAACTATAACCAAAATTCTTTTCTTCTTTCAGCTTAGAAATGGTTGAGTAATTGATTTGAAAAATTTGGAGATAATGAGCTGAAACAGAGTGAATTACCATTTCTGTTTTCTCATAGGAAATTTTTTTTGGTACTACCAAAGGGCAAAAGTTATTAAAAAGGAAAGTTGGAAAATTATGGATTATTAGATGAGCCTTATATGTGTCACATGTGATTGCGATATAAAACAAAATAATCTTAATGAGATTAAGTTTGTTATTTTTAAGGTATATTATATAAGCATGAGCACTTTTTGCTTTTTATTATTTTATTTTTAAATTGTTTTGCAGTGCTGAAGATCAAACCATGGGCCTTACACATGCTGAGCAACCACTCTACAATTGAGCCCACTGTTGCTTTATGAAACTTTAGAATTGTTATATGGTTATGGTTCCTACAAATTCAATGATTATCATTCACGAATCTTTTCTTATAATATTAAACCCAAACCAAATTATGTTATAAATTGATAGCATTAATTATGCCAGGAGTAACAGAAGTCTTTCCCATTTTTATTCTTTTGTTTGTGGTACTGGGATCTGAGGTATACTCCCATCCCTTTCTATGTTTTTGTTTGAAATGGTCTTGTTAGGTTGCTGAGGCTGGTCTTAAACCTGCAATCCTCCTGTTTCAGCCTCTGAAGTACTGGAATTACAGGCATGTGCAACAATGTCTGGCTTTTTAATTCTTAAATAGATTAACTTTTTCTTTTTAATTTCATGGGTCAATTTTTCCTTATCACAATATATATTCCTATGAGAAATTTTACTTGATTATCTCATTTAATAAATGTTTGTAGAAATCAAATTGAACGATTTATCACCATATAGAATTTACTTCCAGTTTAGAAAAATAAATAAATACAGAAAAATAAGAATGTCATTCAGAGTGTGTAAATTTTCCAGTTTGACTAGTTGACATTAACCCTCATTTGACTTGTAAAGAAACAGTTGACATTTTATTTTTATATGGAGTAGGCACTGAGATATGTGCAATGTTTATCCTGATAATAGAATTTTTCTTTAGCTCTTCATATACATATACTACTACTTTATTTAAAAAATGTATCTAGCATATAATATGCTTATAAAATAAAGAACACATAGAAATAGAATTCATTCATTCATTCAATTTTACATAATTATTGAGCACCAACTATTTCCAGGCACTGTGAAAGAGATATTGCTGCTGCTGCTGCTGCTACTACTACTACTACTACTACTACTAGAAGTATCAACAGACAACATTTTGTGATAGGGGACTGAAGCATAAGATATTAAATAACTTTCCAAGGTCACAGCTAGTTCTAGATCCAGAATATACACCAGGTAGTCTGACTCCAGAGGTAAAGTTATCACCATTTACCTAGCAATATAGAAAGAAAAAAATAATATCTCTGGCCTCATCAAACTAATATTCTACCCACTGGATATAGCATTAAAGAAACAAACAATAAATATATAATTAGAATTAGTTTTTAGGAAGAAAATAATAATATATGTTTTATATTTTTTGGAAGAAAAAATAATAATTTTCAATGAGAAACAATAATGAGAACACATCACTTAGGTAGAGAGGCCAGTGCAGATTTCTCTGAGGTGATGGTACCCACGTGGAGACTTTAAGTAGGAGAAGTGGGGAGTTAGCCAGGACAAGAATGGAAGTGATGTGGTCATTTTCTCTCTGGAGAGGTGAGTAGGGAGGGAGATTCCAAATGGAAAGAGCATGGTTGGAGAACTTAAAATAACTCAGCAAAGGGGAGAAGGGAATGAAATGGGGTGAGATTTTGTAAGATTTAATTCTTATTTAAAAATCATTAAAAATAATCCAGGGGTTTTAAATCTTTAAATCATTGTTCAGTATATATTTTAAGAACAGATTCGAAGGGTAAACTAGGCATGGAGGAAGGCCAATTAGGATATTACTGAAGGAAACCAGGTACAAGAGCTTTTTGGCTTTGACTTGATTAGTAGCAGTAGAAATGAAGATAAATGGTGAATTTGAATATGAGTTAAAACAGAAGTAATAATTGATGTGAGTCTGTGCAGGGATAGTGGTGGTGATGAGGAAGAGGAACATGAATGGAAGGAAGGGAGAAAGAAAAGAAGACCAAGAAGAAACAGCTAGAGAGACAGGAGGAAAACTGGAGAGCATGGTATCTAAAAGCCGAAGGGAGGGAGTGTTTTACAAACGTGTTCAACTGTGTCAAAAACCCATTAGAAAGCAAGGAAAGGGACACTGACTATTTTCCACTATATTTGGTAACATGAGGTCATTAAGGCTTTTGCAAGAAGAACATTAGTGTAATAATGAGAGCCAAAGCCAGATTGACGGTGGTTAAGGAGTGGAGACAGCTTTTGAGAAGGTTAACTGTCAAGGGCAGTAGCTCAAAAGGGATGCTGCGTCAATGACTTCCTGCTTTTGGAAGTAGATTAATTAGATTAAGGACCTACATCATTTGCTATGTCCCCCGCTGAGAAGTCATTTTCTCCACTTGATTTTGGGCTGGCCTTAGTGACTTACCAGTAGAATGTGGCAAAGTGATGTTCTAGGGCTTCTGCGGATAAGTCATTAAACACCTTGTAGTTTCCACCTGGGCTTTTTGCTTTCTGGAACACTGGCTCCTGGATCCATGGGTCATCATGTAAAATGTGTGAGAATGGAGAAGATTATGTTCTAAGGAAGCCCGAGAGAGAGAGAGAGAGAGAGAGAGAGAGAGAGAGAGCGCACCATCTCAGGGTAGGCAACAGGTCTGGGGTAAAGAAGCCATTGTGAGCATCAAAGGCTCAGATATAATGTGGAGAGGAACTGAGAAGCCCAGCTGACCATCCAAAATGAAGTTCTGACATATGGCCCCAGTTGAGCCATCTGCTGGAGCCTCAGTTATTATGGAACAGAGACAAACTGTGCTCTGCTGAAATTCCTGATCTGCAATATAATGAACATAAGAAAATAGTTGTTGTTTTGTGTCACTAAGTGTTGGTGAAGTTTTCCCATAAAAATAGATGAACTAGAAAAACTTATGTATAGTAGTTGTTCAGTAAGTATTCATTTAATATTATGATTCACAAAATTCAGCTTATTGACTTATTTAAAATTTCCAGATGCTTATTCTTAAAATTGGACACACAATTATGTATAGTCACATGCAGCTTAGTGACAGGAATATGTTCTGAGAAATGTGTCATTGGACTATTCTGTCATTGTGTGAATATAATGTACTTACACACACCAGATGCTAGAATGCACTGCACATCTAGGCTGTATGGTATATGTATGCAGTATAGTCCGTTGCTACTACAGCCGTGATAAATAAAACAAGATTAAATCCAGCACAAGAGAAAATGATGCCACCAAGAGAAGGTGACCATGAATGGATGAGGCTGTGCATAACATGGTGAACTGTTTTATAGAAAACTTTTGGTTACTAATAGAAGTGCACTCTGAAATATTGATTAAAAAGCCTAGTATTAGTAAATCCATAAACCCAGTAACATAGCTGTTTATTATTATCAAGTATTATGTACTGGGAATAATTGTATGCTCTATACATATATTGTATGTACAACTGGCAGCTGAATACATTTATTTACACCAGCATCACTGTAAACATGTGAAAAATGCATCATACTATGATGCACTGACGCATGTGTGTTATAATAGCGACGATGCTGCTAGGTGATAGGAATTTTTCAGTTCCATTATAATCTTATGGGATAAACATCATATATGTAGTCCTTCGTTAACTAAAATCTTATCTGATGTGTGATTATACAAAATAAAAATTTCTTAATGTAATATATAATTCAGCATTATGGTCACATTTAATTGGTCATTTGGTTTACTGTCAAAATTAGTAAAGATTTTTATACATCATTAATTATTTACACCCAGTCATTTAACCTAAGAACAACTATTGTAGGTAGGCATGGTTTTTATCTGAATTTTCTACAAGAGAAAATTGAAGCATGAAGAAGTTAAACAATATTGTCAAGGTTGTACAGCTCATACCTGATAAGGCATGTGGGCTTCAGAGCTTCTTGTCTGTGTGCGCACACGTGTGTGTGTGTGTGTGTGTGTGTGTGTGTGTGTGTGTAGTACTGGGGATTGAACCCAAGGGCATTGTACCTCTGAGCTATACTCCAAGCCCAATTTTTAAAAACAGGGTCTTGCTAAGATACCGTGCACTGGCTTGAAGTCTGCAATCCTCCTGTCTCAGCCTCTAGATTCTTGTCTTTTTAACTACTTTGCATTACACACACATGGTTTGGGTCTTTTCCTCTCAGCTTCTGGTTGAGAAAGGCTGTTTGCTGGAACTGTCATTTGGTAAGATGGGAGGAAAGTGAAGGAAGACTGTTTCTGCAGGCCCTTTCCAGCCTAGGGATGCAAACCTAAGGGAAAGGAAGTGGTTGCTTACCCTTTCACATCTAGCCTCCATCTGACCCTCACTCTCTCCTTTGTCAGAATAATTGATATACTGAGCCTGAGTCAGTTTCAGGGTGTATTTAAGATTTCATATCTACATCAATATAAGATCTCTGAGTCTCATTTTACTTTGAGCTTCCTATACATTTTGGCTATGCTATATGAGGTCTGAGTGTTAAGTCACATGCCAAAATACAACTTAACTGTTAAACTGTGCAGTCTTACATACCCAACTCAACATTAAAAGCCAAGTTTATGACAAATGCAACCCCCTCATTTCAAAGTGGACATAATCCCTGAAACATAGGTGCTGAACCGTTCTTCAGGAAGGTCTTGGCAGCTTTCAGATATTCCTCAGCAGCATTATTCCACATCAACCTTCAAGGAAATGACACTGGACTGCTACCAAAGCTTTGTTATGTGTTACCTAGAAATATGACTCTCAGTGGTAAGTTCTTGTAACTTTCTCTAAATGGATTATTCCCATCAGGAGAAGCATTATGTGTTAGAGGTGACTACTGATTGAGTTGGCAGGAGATAATTCTTTAGCAGGAAAAGCAACTTGAGACTTTTTAATGTAAGGTTGACTTTGTCCCGATGAAAGCGATAGTATATGAAATTAAAATATCTTAAAAAGTGGCATTGTATAAAGAACACAATGTCTACTCTTCTAAACATTTCTTTCTATAGGTAAGAAAACTCTATTCACCAAATAATGTTTGAGATGAAGCAGATGTGATTTCTGGAATAACAACATATGTGATCAACAGCACCTTCCCATCAAACGCAAGTTTGGTTGGGGAAGAGGGTATGTCTGTGAATGCATCTGTGGGCAAATGCGAATCTGTTCAGTGGAGGAAGCAGGGTGATGAAGAGGAAGACAAGGCCCTCCAAGACAGGCGTGTAGGTACACCATAGGTCCGTGTGTAACAGGCTAAGAGGGACGGAGTAATAGAAGAGTGAAGATCAATAAATAATACAAGGAAAAGCTCAGCTACATCAGAGGTCTAGGATGAGAGTGGTTAGGTAGCCAAATAGTTTCTGGAGAATTCTGTAATTGAGGATTACAGAAAATTTTATTGTGGGTGTGTTAGCTTCTGTTGCTGTGACAAATACCTGAGAAACACAACCTAAAGGAGTAAAGATCTATTTTGGCTCACAGTTGGAGTGGTCTCAGGCCATGGTCAGCTAACTCTATTGCTTGGGACCTGAGGTGAGGCAGAAAATCATTGCAATCAGAGAGATGGTGGGGGAAGGAGCTGGGGAGAAGATAAACCCTCTCAGGGCATGCCCCCAGTAACCTACTTCCTTCATCTAAGCCCCACCTCTCCATGGTCCAATCAGCCATCAGTGATTAATCTGCTGATGTGGCCAGGGTTCTCATGATCCAACACTCACTTCTAAAAAGCCCCACCTCTGAACCTTGCTGCCCTGGGGACCATGTTTTCAACACAAGACTTTGGGGGACATTCCAGGTCCAAACCCTAACAGTGGGTACTTCAATTTTTCTACCATTCTCTTTTCATATCTAACAAGTATGTACATTTTCCTGTCTTATAAGAAGACTTTGGTTTCCAGACAGTAATTTTCACATCATGAAAAACTTTATGTAGAGTCTTTATTTATTCGAGACAGGGTCTCACTGCATTGCCCATGCTGGCCTTGAACTTATGATACTCCTGCTTTAGCTTCCCAAGTAGCTGGGTTTACAGGCACCTGCCAGTGTGCCTGGCTTATGTGGAGTCTTCCAATTAACTTCAGCTACTTAATTATTATAAGATTCTATTCTTTGCTTTCAGAAATTTTGCTATGGTTATTATCCTTCTGACCCAATTTTCTTATTTTTTTTTTTTTAGGAGAAAATGGCCTTTAGGGCTCTGTCTACTTGTGTCCATGCTAAAGGACAGAGTTGTGCTCGACCTTGTCAGGGTCCCTAAAGAGAGCTCCTTTTCAGCCCTAAGGGGTAAATCTTGATTAGCCTAAGTTGGTTATGATGCCCAATTCCACCAGGTATTGGTTTGAGAATGTGCATGTCATACATTTTGGGCCAATGAGACATGAGGGAAAGTCATTGGGGACTGAGTCAGGTCTTAATTTATTGTCTCGGCTCTGAATGCACTCTTCAGTATGCACTCTATGATCTATAATGGAATTTCTTTAGCTATTTCTCCTTGAAAGTGAGTCTGATGTTAAGCTTCCTCAGTAGAGGGCGCTGGAAAGACATTGCTGGAGGAAGTGGCTTCTTGTGATTGCAGCCTGAGCTGAGGTGTGCCGTGTGGTTGCTGGGACCAGCACAGACCCAGAACATGATCTCTCTGTGACCTGACCTCAAAGCCTTGGTCTGGTAATACACTGGCTAGTCTGCATGCAGTTGCCTGTGACTCAAGGGGTGTCTGTGGGGGGATCCATGGTAGCTCCCTCCGTAAGCTCCCCCCACCAGCCCACATACTCTGAAGGCCTTTGCCCTGTGTGTAGGATCAGGCTGGTAGAGAGGGTGTGTGTGTCCTGGGTGGGAAGGACTGTTGTTTCCCAAACTCCTGATCAGTACAGATGTGGTTAAACTTGCCAACCTTTGTGCTATCCAGTGGCTGAACCACACCTTTTTCACCTTTGGACTCCTAAGTTTGTAGTTTATAATTGCTTTTATTATAGTTAGTAATTCGTATGTTAAACTAAAGGTGTTTAACCTGCTCTGTGATTTGTATCTCCTCCAAGAGATTTCTTTGAAATGGTCTCACCAATCATAAAACACAAGTAATATCAGAATGTTGACCTTGGGTTATTTTTTTTTTTTTTGGTACTAAGGATTGAACCTAGATCCCCAGCCCTATTTATTTCTTATTTTGAAACAGGGGCTCGCTAAGTTGCTGAGGCTGTCCTCAAACCTGCAATCCTCCTGTCTCAGCCTCCCAAGTACTAGGAATACAGGAGTGTGCCACCACACCAGGCTCTTCTTTTCCTTTTTTTTTTTAAAGCATTCACATTGTCTCTTGGCAAGACTAGGTGGTGATATCAATTGTTACTCTTTGACTCATTAGGATATGTTATCCAGCTTGCTTAACAAATTCACTGTTATAACCTATAAGATCCTTAGTATTGCCTGGCATGGTGGTGCACACCTGTAATCTCAGTAGTTGGGAGCCTGAAACAGGAGGATTTCAGGTTCCAGGCCAGCCTCAGCAACCCAAAGAGACCCTCAACAACTTAGTGATACCCTGTTTCAAAAATTAAAAATAAAATCCAGTTGGGGGTGTAGCTTGGAGCTAGAATGCCCCTGGGTTCAATCCCCAATACAAAAAAAAAATCCAAAAAGATCTTTAGTTTCCTTTTACTGCTACACATGTTCAAATGCCTCATATCATAAAATTACATGGGCATTTCTTTGATTTTTCCAGTTTTCCTTTCTGATTAGGTTAAATTTCTATTGATTTTTATGGCAAAAAAGTCATTGACATGAAAGACCTGTGGGTTATTATTTTTTTTATTGAGGATAAAACCACTTTTAAACATCAAGTCATTCCTCAGAAGCCTAGAATGGTCTTTCTCCTAGAAAGCAAACACTTCAGCCAGGTGTCAACGTTTTTACTTTCACACAACTGGGTAAAAATCCTGAATGTTAAGTCTGTATGTAACATTAATACTACACTCATGCAGGAAATAAACAAAGAAGACACAGCTCTCTAAAGTCTATTGTCTCACGCTGCCTGTGTCCTATAACAAGCACCTCTAGTTTTCGTCCTTGCTCACCAGGAAGTCTTTCTGCAGTGGGCCGGGAACAGGGCAGAAGCCTGCCTGGGCTTTGCAGGTGTGTCTGCACCTCGCATCAGCCTCCCACGGCTACGTGGCTGCTGACTTGCGCTGTGTGGTTGCTGGAGTCTCCTTTGCCTACTGTAACTTCCCTGACGCTGCCTCCAGAAACATTTCTGGCCCTCTAAATATTGCCAGTCCGTCCTTGGTCCTTGTTGGAATCGGTGATTGTGACTCTTTCTATGGAAGAGAAAAGGTCTTAAAATACTTCATTCCATCCCCCTGCAACCCTGCCCACTCCTAGATACCCCTACCCTTCCTAGGCTAGTACATCTGATTTTTTTTTAATTTATTAAAAATTGTCTGTTTCTCTCTCTTTTTGTGGTATTGGGGGTTGAACTCAGGGGCATTCTACCTCTGAGCTAGACACCCAAACCTTTTTAATTTTTGTTTTGAAACAGGGTCTGACTAAATTGCTGAGGGCCTCACTAAGTTGCTGAGGCTGGCCTCAAACCTGCGATGTTCCTGTCTCAGCCTTCTGGGTACTTGGGATTACAGGTGTGCGCCACCATACCTGGCAATCTATTGCCTCTTATTGCTGGGATCTTGTTTACTAGCTGGCTGTTTTTTCCCACCTCTTCTTCACAGAGTGGCTCAGTCTGCACTCCTGAAAATCACAGCTCCTATCCCTGGCTTTAAGGGAACAGGCATCCCTGAATCCTTTCTCAGACAGACCTTGTGTCCCGCACAAATACACTTTCACAATCTTCTGGTGAATAATGATGTGCATGCCTTCTCAGGAGTTACCTAGGAGGCCTGGCTACTATGAACGTTCTTCACTGCTTTCCTTTAGGAAAGGAAGGCTCTGATTCATTTAATAAGGAAAATTTACTGGTGTGCAATTCAAAAGAAACAGAATTCAGAACATAGGTAAAGGTTGGAGACAGAAAAAAAGGAGAAAAAATAGGCCTTCCTCTTCTTTCTTGCTTTTTCTGACCTTCCCCTGCAATGCTTAAGATTATCTGTTAGTCTAAAAGAATGAGGTGAGAACATGGATATAGTGGGATGAGAGAGGAACAGGCCCCTCAACATGGGGTGCGAGGCCCAGAAACTAAAACCTCTGGACAAGCTACCCAAGGAGAATAATGTCCTCTACATTTACATTCCCCCTGCAGGGCAAAATTGCCATTACTAATGACCTTCGGATCAGAAAATGTCTTGATATTTGATTTTTAACAATCAGAAAAATAAAGGTCAGTGAATATACTTCTTTGAAAGTCACAGAAGCCTCCAAAGGTGAAACACTTCGCAGGAGAATCTGCGAAGCTATTCATGATATGGCAGCAAATCTGAAAATGAAAAAATCAAGAGTGTAGCTGCCTTTTATGGCTTTATCAAGACGTCTGTGTTCATTCTCACGGAGTCCTTGCCTCTGTGATCCTCCTTGCTTTCTCCTCTGGAGGGGAGTGGAGAACTCCTGCAAGCAGTGCTGGATGGAGACTTGCATTCTGCGCGTCCTGCCTCCTTGCCATTCAGAACTGAATGGCGATGAATGGAATGAGGACAGCTGCTGTTGCTTTGTTATCAGGACCCTTGACAAGTGACCCTGACTTCTCACACCTCCACGGCAACAGACTCAATCTCTCTTCAGGAGACAGTCCTGTAATCTTAAACCCATTAAGCTCAAGATAGGAGGAGAAGCCTCACTTCCCCTTTCCCTTTTTACCAGGGATATTATATCTTTATCTTAATGGTTCCTTGGGTCTTTAATAAAGCACTTATTTATTTGGGTAATGGAGGCTGCACCCAGGTGCATTCTATCTTTCAGGTACACCCCCAGCCCTATTTTATTTTGAGACATGATCTTGTTAAAGTTGCATGATCTTGTTGACATTGCCCTCAAACCTGTGATCCTCCTGTCTCAGCCTCCCAAGTACTGGAATTACAGGTGTGTGCCACGACGCTTGGCTAATAAAGTATTTATTGATGCATACCAGACTTGTCAATAATTGTTATAAATCTTAAAATTTTGCATAGCATTTCCATACTATTTTTATATCTAGGAATTTAACCCAAAGTATGTATGTGTATATATATATGTACATATTATATATAGATAATAGGATATTTATTACAACATTAAAAATAAGTATATACATACATATATATTTGCACACACATGTATGGAATATATCTATATGTAGCACATACTTAGCCTTTATACTAATAGTAATCATGTTGTTTTGAAAAAATTTAATAACCTAAGAAAATATTTATGTTTTGAATGTCAAATCAAATTCAAAAAATGAGAATGGTATGCTATCTCTGCATCATCTTACATCACTTCTGTCTGCATGCTTCACATCCATCTTCACAATTAGCCTCACCCTCCCATGCCTTTCTTCCTCCCAGCGTCTCCTCCATTGCTCCTCTCCCCTCCTCTCCTTCCCCTCTACTCATGAAAATCTTAAAAATGATGATATCTGGGAGGTAAAGCTTAGGACTGGTTTATATTTTCTTCCTTCTGCTGGCCTGTTTTGTAACTTTTCTATAATAATTGTGTGTAATTTGGCTTGCTGACTTCTACATGACTTCCTATAATGACTCATGATTAGAACTTCAGAAGCCTCAGAAACACTCTTAGATATAAAGATTACAATAAAAAGGCCATTCTGCCTGAATTATTAGTGGTTTCATACTATTTGACTGGTTCTCAGTTTACACAGACTCTGAGAGCTGGAAAAACCTTAAAGGTTATGCAAGCCAGTCCTTCATCTTAAGGGGAGTAAACTGAAACCCAGAGAGGCTGACACCCAGGCATGGCAACACAAGAAGTCACAGAGTTGGGGGCGAACCCAACATTCTCACTGTACAATGGCTTTATGACTACAATGTGAACTTTCTGAAATTCCATTGTTTTATTTCAGTGGCTGTTGGAAAACACACACAGCTGATATATATATATGCTTACTAAAGACAATAGGGTTTGGCCTCTAAATCAAAATTAAAGTGGAGGAAAAAGTCACAATTTCAATATAAATGTGTCCAACTTAGATATACTGCTCTCAAAATAGCTTCAAACTATGGGTTTAATGTTATTTCATTTTTTAAAGGAGAAACCATAAAAAATGTCCATTATTAAGAGAGAATCTTCTTGAAGTTATGATGTGAACAAAAGTCAAGCTGCAAACTTTACCCTTGAAGAACTAGCTGTCAACATGCCAGGAGATTCTTCTCAGCCATTGTTCTCTTTTATATCAAAATTTATTGTAAAAATTGAACACAAGGTTAGAATAATTCATATGCTTATTATATGGCTGTGTGGGTGAAAATAATTGTTGCCATGGTTAAATTACAGTAGCAGCTTTAACTCATTCGGCTTTTTTTTTTTTTTTTGTCTCTGTAAAGGGAACTTCTCTGCAGCCTATCTCCTACCAGCCAACCCACAAAAATTGACAATCTAGAGCAGACCATGTGCTGTAAAATTGCACCAGAAAAATCCACAAAGGCTCCCATGTGAGCTCCTGGTTCCCTGCCTCCCTGTTATTTGATCTGGTTCAGTCTAGCATGTTGTTTATATTTACCCAGAGTTATAGGACATCTGCTGTTCCCCGGAACCCATCATGAGCTGTGGTACTTTGCAGCTGACTGCGATCCTATTTATATTAATTGAGCACACTGTATTCTGCATACACCGCTGATTACCCTCATTTATTTCAGTTCCTAAAGACCCAGGCTTTCTCTACGTGCCGTGCCCTTACAGTATCATTCTACTCATTTGGCTCCAATTAGTTTCAGCTAACGAAAATACATTACAACAAACCTCTGGTTAGCCATTGCTGTTTCTAATGACATAATTTGTGAATTTTTAGCCCTTGAAAGTAAAGACATTAGGAATTAAATTGTAGTATCTTCTGTGGGACTGAGAAATATTAATTGCAGGCATCTGGGATCACTTCCTTAAGGAAGATTTGTGATTTCTATTTAACTAATAAATGTTGACATAATTGAAGAGCTATAAGCTCCATATGTTGGGCTTTCTGAGGAATTTCTGATCATACCCTTGTTTGGTTGAGTAAGAAAATGCTGTGGCATTAACACTAGATCATGGTTTATTTGCATTTAATATTTTATAATTGTAATAAATGGTCAAAACACTCATCCAAGAAAGTTTGTTTAGGTATTTGTTAAAACATGCAAATTTATTCTGAAACTATAAAAAGTATCGTTACATTAGGGAATAGTTATGCATTTCTAACTTCAATTTTTCTTTGCAATAAACTGATTTTTTTCCATGCTAGTGTCCTGTTTTAGCTCTAGAGCATGGGATCAGACTCTAACAGCTTATACTTTAAAGATAATAGTCTCTGCAATGATGTTTTCGGATAATGATGTCACTTAAAAGGACCTTTTTTAGATGTAATCAGGACACTTGAAACAAAAATTAAAAATTAGACATAGCAGATTCTATAACAAATTAAATTACCTTACTCCTTAATAAGAAGGTTACAACCAAGAAGTTCAGCAGTTTCCCTGACTTTTAGATTAGGTGTTTGCATACTGCACAACTGTCCTTCATGGTCTAAAATCTGGATTTTGATCTGTTTTGAGATATAATCAATTATCATATAGTAAGTCTGAGGAAATTTCATTGCTAAATTATGACCTCAGGCAAAAAGTCTCTACTTAGCACTCCTTTGAAAGTTTTAGTTTTTAACTGTTGTTCCATTGCATTTTATGTTTTTCCCCTCTTCTATCCCAAACTTGAAAAGACAAGGCTGATCATAGTCAAATACCGTAAAAGCTGTGCTCCCCTGGTTTTTATGTAAAGTTAATAAAATAAATAAGAGACAGCTGTGCATTTCAGGAAATCACTCCATTGAGAGGTTCTGGGAATACTATAACCACAAGTGTGAAGTTGGAGTCACCGGAAACCCTCAATGGAATTACAGCTCAATAAATCAAAATTTGCTCTTTTTTACCTTCACAATGTGACTCCGCATTCTCCGTGGTGCATATGCTTTACAACGTTCCCACTGCTATCTTTTTAATTATCATGGAACTTCTTGCTTCCTGCTCCAGCAGGTTGGAATACTTTGGGAGAACTTTTGCTGTATGCTCTGTTGCTGTGGGTCTCAGATATTTTGGACCGAGGGACCATGGCATGGTAATAAATCCCTCTCACTTGCCACCATCAAATAAAAGTGAAAGAGTAATTATGAAGAATTGTGAAGCATTTTGATAATGCTTCATGGAGGTATGTAGTAAATACATCCATGCCGAATTGTAATATCATACATGATAATAGATCCATGAACGGGCAGGTGGACCACCTAGAAACCCCTGCAGACTCCTGAGTCTTTTACTTGACCGGTGGACTGTGAGTTATTATTTTTGACAATCACTGCAATACAGTTGCCATTCTTCTCTTTAACTGAGTCTTCATTCTTGAAAAACCTGATGAGTTATTTTTTCACAGAATTTCTTATTCTCATGTCTACCCCACTCTCATCTATAAAAGTAATAGTAGTCAGGCATGGTGGTGCATGTCTGTAATCCCAGTAATTGGGAGGCCAAGATAGGAGGATCATAGGTTGGAGGACAGCCTCAGCAATGTAGCAAGACTCTCAGTAACCCAGTGAGACCCTGTTTCAAAACAAAAAATAAAAAAAAAAGGGCTGGGAGTGTAGCTCAGAGATAGAATGCCCCTGGGTTCACTCCCCAGTAAAATACACACACACACACACACACACACACACACACACACACACACA
>PVJS01000845.1:0-80904 GCA_004027185.1 Glis glis | reverse complement strand
GTGGAGGGTCTTACTCAGTTGCTGAGGCTGGCCTCAAACCTGTGATTCTCCTGTCTCAGCCTCCCAAGTACTAGGATTACAGGCACGCACCACCACCCCAATTGCCTTAATGCTTTTAATATGATAATATTCCACAAGTTGATTTACAAACTCAACATAGTCATTTATCAAAATTCTATCTGACTTGTTTGTAAAGTTGATAAGCTAATCTTAAAGTTCCTATGCAAAAATTAGTGACCTAGTAAAGGTCAAACAATCTTGAAAAAAATTAACTAAGTTTAAGAATTCATATGTCTCAGTTTCAAACTTTCTACAAACTGACAATATTCAAGACTGTGTGGTACTGGCATAAAGATAGACATATATATTGGTGGAATAGAACTGAGTGTAGAAATATATCTACACATTCGATTAATTAATTATTTGACAAGGGTGCCAGGACAATTCAACAGGGAAAAGAATAGTCTTTCAACAAATGGTGCTGGGATAATCGAGTATTTACATGGAAAAGAATATCAGAGTCCTCTCTCATAAACACAACATACAAAAAAAGTAACTCAAAACAGATCATGAACATAATTGAAAAAGTTAAAACTTTCAAAATTCTTGGAAGAAAACAAAAGTAAATCTTTGTGTCTGTGGGTTAGGCAATACTTTCTTAGATGTGACACCAGAAGTATAAGTGACAAAAGGAACAAACTAGATACATTGGACTTAATAAAAAAATTCTATTGCAAACAATACCATCAGGATAGTGAGCGAAAACTCCATAGAATGGGAGAATATACTTAAAAATCATGTAGCTGACAATGGGCTTGTATAAGGAATATATAAAGAACTGTTACAATTCAATATTAAAAGACAATCCAATTAAAATTGAACAAAAGATCTGAATAGACCTGTCCCTAAAGAATATATATGAACAGCTAATAAGAATATAAAACTTAATGTTATCAATCATTAGGCAAATGAAAATCAAAACTACAATGAGATACCACTTCACACCCACTTGGATGGCTAGAATAAGAAACAACTCAGATAATAACAAATGTTGGAAAGGATTCAGAGAAATTATTATTATTATTATTTTTTTTTTGCGGTACCGGGGATTGAACATAGGGGCGTTCTACCTCCGCACTATGCCCCCGGCCCTATTTTTTATACTTTATTTTGAATCCGGGTCTCATGAAGTTGCGGAGGGCCTCACTAAGGAGAGAGAGAGAGAGAGAGAGAACACGAGAGAGCTGATTCAGAGAAATTATAACCCTCATACACGACTGATGGGAATTACTATGGTATAACCACTTTGTAAAACAGTATAGCAGATTCTGGGAGGGTTAAGTGTTACCATATGAACTAGCTATTCTACTAGTAGGTATATACCCCAGAGAAATGAAAAGATATGTCTATACAAGAAGTTGTACACAGATGTTCATAGTAGCATTATTTATAAGGGCCCTGAAGGTGGGGACAACTTAAATGCCCATTAACTGATAAGTGGATAAGAAAAATCTGATCCATCCACAAAAGAAACATTGTTTTGCAATCTTAAGGCATGAAGTACTGATATAGGACACAGCATGAGTAGACCTTGAACACACAATGTTAAGTGAGAGAAGCCAGTAACAGATGAATCCATGTGGTATCATTCCATTATATGAAATGGCCAAAATTGCCAAACTATGGAGGTAGAAAATAGATTAATGGTTGTGTGGGGCTGTGGGAGAGGGATAGAGAATATCTGTTCATAGATATGGGTTTGTTTTGGAGGTGATGAGGTTTTCCTAAAATGAGACTGTAGCGATGATTCTGGGAATATAGCTTGCTGTGATTTGGATATGTGTGTTAAAGGCTTGGTCCCTAAGGGGGTGCTACTGGGAGGTGTTGGAACCTTTAGAAAGTAGGGCCTCGAGAGAGGTCATTTGGTCATTATGGACATTATGTCATGTAGGGCCCGAGACTCCTCATTTTATCTTTTCTCCTTGGTTCATGAAATGAGCAGAGGTGTTCCACCAGGCTCTCCCCCACCATCACCATCCGGAACTCAAGTCAGATGCTCAAAGTGGTGGGTCAGCCTAATCTTGGCTTCCAAACTGTGTGTCAAGATAAATCTTTTTTCTTTGTAAGTTAATTATCTCAGGTATTTCATTATAGTAAGGGAAAGCTGACTGATACATACTTAAAAACAACTGCATGGGAAATACACACACACACACACACACACACACACACACACACACACACACATGAACTCATTGTTCCAACCAAACCAAATATATTTGCAAACTGAATTTGTCATGAAGATTGCTGATTTGTGACTCTGGTTGAATATGGAAAGACAAAAACGGTCTCGCAATTAAATCACTTTTAGATTAGTAGGAGAGATAAGAAAATATACATAAATGATTATAACAAAAGAGGGGATTTTGAAAGTAGGAAAGCTCTGACTGTATGATGACAGGGAAAGTGTTGTGAAGGTGGTGGTCCTCCAGAATAATTCTGTTTTAAGGCAAAAAAGGGGACCCAGGCATGGTGGTGCACACCTATAATCCCAGAATTTGGGAGGCTGAGACAGGAGGATGACAGGTTTGAAACCAGTCTCAGCAATTTAGCAACACTCTCAGCAACTTAGCAAGACCCTGTTTCCAAATACAAAATAATAAAATAGGGCTGGGGGTATAGCTCAGAGGTAGAACACCCCTGGGTTCAATCCCCAGTATCATCCCCCCAAAAAAGTGTAGAAAATTTATACCCACGTAGAGTACCCCAAAGATATTTAGTTGAACTAAATTGATATAATTTTAGAGATGTACTGTAAAATGTGATTTTTATTTATTTTTGCCAAATGCTGAATGATGGAGTAATAAGATCAATATTTTCTCAAAGTGAAAGCCAAATCTAAATATTACTAAAATAGAGTGAATTTGTGAAATGCAAGGATAGATCTGAAGTTTTGTTTAAAATTTTTAATATTATAATTACTAAAATTTGGGGAAATAAAATTTTCAAAGTTTCACATTGTAGATTCAGAATAATAGTTTCTCTAACCTCTCAGTTCCTGGATGGCCCTTGTTGCTCTGACCACGTGACTGAGATATCTACATGCATGTGCTTGTACCTGGCATATTTGGTAATATCTTCTAGGCACCACTCCTGGGGTCTGAATCAGGATGCTGCAAATTTTACCTCAGTCTACAAGGGGGAGGAGATAGTTTGGGTAAATTAGGGCTCATAAACCTTGTATTACTAGCTTTTATGTTTGCTGTACTGGGGATGGAACCCAGGGGTGCTCCACCACCAAGCCATATCCCTAGCCCTCCTTTTTTATATTTTATTTTGAGACAAGATCTTGCCAAGATTCCCAGGCTGGCCTTGAAACGCTTACCCCAGCTTCTGGAATCACTGAGATGGCATTAGCTATCTTAATGGCTCACTCTTTAAATAATTAACAGGCCCACTTAAAGAGCTGAGCAGTATCACAAAGTTTAAGGTCAAAATAAAGAAGACAGATACAAAATAAAGGTGGAAATGCCAAGCTTTATCTCGCTTTCAGTTACCCTGTAGAGCATCCTCAGGGCACTATGGGCACATGCCTGTAATCCCAGTGGTGAGGCAGGAGTTTAACAAGTCTGAGGCCAGCCTGGGCAACACAGCAAGTCCTTGTCTCAAAAGAAAAACAAAAACAGGGCTGGGATGTAGCCTAGTGTAGAACACTCCCAGTTCCATCCCCAGTACCACACACACACACACACGCACACACACAGAGACACACACACACACACACACACACACACACACACACACACACACACAGAGCTCACTGCTTGTAGCAAAGACAGCTTTTCTAAGTCTCTCTTAGAGTTTCTTATTGCAAAGGACCTAAATATATTTGGATCTGTTAATAAACATAAAATGATTTGTGGCCTGGTATGGTGATGCATGCCTGTAATTCCAGTACTTGGGAGGCTGAGACAGGAGGATCACAGGTTTAAGACCAGCCTCAGCAACTTAGTGAGACCCTGTTTCAAAATAAAAAATAAAGCCAGGCATGGTGGTGCACACTTGTAATCCCAGTACTTGGGAGGCTGAGACCTGAGAATCTGGGTTCGCGGCCAGCCTCAGCTACTTATTGAGGCCCTCCGCAACTTAGTGAGACCCTGTTTCAAAATAAAGAATAAAAAATAGGGCTGGGGGTGTAGCCCAGAGGTAGAATGCCCCTGTTTTCAATCCTCGTACTGCAAATAAATAAATTAATTAATTAATAAATATAAATAAAAATAAATAAAAAGGTCTGGAGTATGTGGCTTGTAAGTAGAATGTCCCCAGGTTCAATACCCTGTATACTACTAATACTACTACTAACATATAAAATTTGAATAATTTGAATATAAATAATGAATATAAAAGTCTTCACTAATTTTGACTAGTAAGGCAAATAACCAATTAAATGATTGTAGTGCTGAATTGTATGTTATATTAAAATATAAAATAGAAATTATATAAATATATAATTATATTATTTATATTTTATATATAAAATTATATATATATAAATTATATATATAAAATAGAAATTAAAATAAAAAGGCTGGAGGTATGACTCCTCAGTACTGAAAAAAAAAGAGGGTTACTGTACTATTGAGCTACATCCCAGCCCTTTAATTTTTTTTTTTATTTTAAGACAGGGTCTTCCTATGTTGCCAAGGATGGTCTTCAACTTGCAATCTTTCTGCCTCAGCCTCTGGAGTTGGTGGAATATACTTATATTCTTAATTATGTTTAGTTTGAAAATAATTTTTGTTAAATATAGGTTTTTATTTTTTCATCGTGAAATGTCAGTGTAGAAAAATTGACATTCTGATTTTAATTTATCCTCATAAACTTAAGACAAATTTCTTAGGAGAATTTTTTAAAGGTTTTAAGGCTTTGATGATAAAATGAAGGAACTGATCATTAAATGCATTTTCTCTCTCTTTTTTTTTTGTGGTATTGGGGATTGAACCCAGGGGCATTCTACCTCTGAGTTACACCTCTAGCCCTATTTTATTTTTTACTTATTTTTTGCGGTACCAGTGATTGAATCCAGGGCCATTCTACCTCCGGGCTACACTCCCAGCCCTATTTTTTGTTCTTTATTTTGAAACAGGATCTCGCAAAGTTGCGGAGGGCCTAAGTAGCTGGGGCTGGCCACGAACCTGTGATCCTCTGGTCTCAGCCTCCCAATTACTGGGATTACAAGCATGCGCCACCACACCCGGCCTTATTTTTTATTTTGAAATAGTGTCTCACTAAGTTGTAGAGGGTCTTACTAAGTGGCTAAGGCTGGCTGTGAATCTGAGATCCTCCTGTCTCAGCCTCCCAAGTATTCGAATTACGGACATGAACCACCACGTCTGGCTAAATGTAGTTCTTAAAGATTATTTTCTTTCATATTTTAATTGCTAATATAATAAGCAATTCTACTGTGATTAAAGTTATGTATAGGGATGGGTTGTCTATTAACTTGGCACCAAGATACCTCCCCTAAGGCTGAGAAGCATGATTTTCAGAATTACCTTTGCTGTGTGGTGCTGTAGAGAGTTCTCCATTTAGAGTCATTTGGATGACATTTGCAAGAGGGAAGTGCGGTGGTAGCCATGTTCTGGAGAATTGTGTTGGTCAGACACGTGGCCTTGGGGATGGCCGAGGAGTGCTCCCTTCTTCGCCCTGCCAGGAGTGGTTTCTCAACCTTCCCATGCGCTGCAGCTTGTCCACTCTTCAGTGCTTGAGTCTGAAGTCATTAGTTAAGTGTTTGCTCTCTTGTGTTCATCTTCTCAGACCTTCACTTCTCAACTCTACCGTGATCATGCAAGCTCTATTCCTACACAACAGTCTTTGTTTTCTTTTGGTGGTGACTCTCTTTTTATGTTCTAACTCATACTGATAAGCTTAATCCTAATCTCTGTTAACAAGCCTAATATTACTATTTATACTTTATACCCATTTCTTATCTCCAAAATAGTGTGCTTTCCCTAAAGTTATCTAATAATGTGCTCTCTCCTAATCCTAACTTAACTGCCAAAAATCTTTTTATTTAACCACTGGAAATTTCTTAATGTTTTTTTTGACCAATTTGTCACTAACATTGATTATTTCTTCAATTAATTCTGAGAACAGTAATAAATTGTACTCACCTGAGTGACAGAATTTCAACATACTAAATATACAAGAGTTTTCTGTTCAGGTTATGTCTAGAATGCTTTTATCTATATTTGAATGTAAATTTTCAGAGTTTGACAATAAATCAGAATGACACATCTTATTTATATTACATTACTATACTGATTAGATATGTTGGTAACTTATCAAACACTTGTCATTGATTATGCATAACTCCAGAGATGCTAATAATCCTTTAGCACTCTCCTGGTCCAAATTCCAAGGCTAAGGTCAACAATAAAATTTTGTCAGAATTCTGGGCAGAGGCTGGACGTGGTGGCACATACCTGTAATCCCAGTACTTGGGAGGCTGAGACAGAAGGATTTGCAGGTTCGAGAACAGCCTCAGCAACTTAGCAAGACTCTCAACAACCTAGAGAGACCCTGTCTCAAACAAAAAATAAGGGCTGGGGTGTAGCTCGGAGTTAGTATGCCCCTGGGTTCAATCCCTAGTAATACACACACACACAAAAAAAAAAAAGAAAAGAAAAGAAGAAAGGAAGGGAGGGAGGTAGAGAAATCTGGGCAGAAGAACATTGGTACATCATTAGGGTGCTGTGCACAGAGGAGAACTCACGAAGTGTTCACTTCCTAACTATTTGAGAATATTAGTTATGATTTACAAAAAACAGGTGCAGTCTCAAAGATATAGAGCATGTATCAGCAAGCATAAAAGTATAAGAAAAATAGCCTGGCTTCTTTAACCCTTGTCCTGTTTAGAGAAGGCTTGTTTTAGTTTCTCTCTGAAGTTCATTCAGAGGAACTGCTTGGAAACTTCTATAATTGATTTAGTGTTTTGTACCAATTAGAATACTAAGGAAGTACTAGCCATTTCATGTACAAAAATAGGTGTATTTGAAAAAATAATAGTCCTCATAATTTCAAGGACACTCAGTGGTAAGTGGGAAGTTAGTTTGTCTTAGTAAAATACATTTTCATTTATAAGGTGCTTGAAATGGTTTGTTCTTGCTTCATTTTCTGAATCATCTCTATGTAACTGTCCTATACATATCTAGGGAAATGTATTATAATCTTTTGGCAATATAACTATTGTCTAGGATATTCATCACATTGTTGTGAAACTTGAGAGATAAAAGTTGCCTGAGTTCAAAGCATATAATCAATGTATGTAGGACTATATCATAATTGTAAAATTCTTTCCCACATTCTAAGAGGAAAATCTGTCAATCTAAGGATTTCCAGGATATATACAATATAACAAGAATAACATTCTTTGACTTTGGTCTATTGCAAATGGGCCTAAAAGGTGACAACTGACATGCTCACTAATAGAACAGAAAGTCCACACAATTATTTATGGAAATGTTCACCCCCAGGCATTCTGAGGCCAACAGGGCCCTCCTGCCAAGATTGTCTTTCTCAAGCACCTAAGTACTAATAAAAATGTGTACAGACACATTAATCAAAAAGAAAAGTTTAACCAAGTTTATTTTTGAGGTTTATTGTCACTGTTCTTAGTGAATTGATAATCTTAATTGGATGTATTTGGAATTGATCCAAATTCTTCTTTGGGAATTGGATTGTTTTAGTGATTAAACAAAGTAACTGAGGTCACCACCCTAGTCAATAAGATATTTTTGGCATGTAATTCATTATAATCTCATTGTAAATCCTTTTGATTCAAAGATTAATGGTGATTTCAATTATGTTATTCTTTTTTTAATTAAAATTAAAGCAAGTAGCAGATCACTGTGGAACTCTTTCCACATGCTGATACTCAGACATTTATTCTTTGCTCAAAAGCAGTGGGTTTGGCATAACTGCATTTATTCTGTTATATTGTATAGGGAAGATGTATAGGCATTATGAGTTTTGCCATAGTTATTTTCATTTATAAATGCTGATTTTATTGTTTCAAATTTTTAAAAAATGTCAATTCCTCTACATTATTTTCCAATCATTTGAATCTTTTGTTGTTCATTTTCTCGTTCATACTTTTGTACACACACGCACTCCCCCCCACACGATTAATGTTTGACTTTATTATTTCTCAGGCTCACAGTAAGTATTATGGTGAGTTTTTTTTCTTGGTGTTTCAAGTCAACTAAATGAATGATTTAGAAAGTTTTCTCATGAGTTACTATGCTATTTAGCATCTTATAACTAATTCAGTATAAGGTTTTTTCCTCTTAAACATTGAGTGATAAGGTTAGAAATCAGAGTTAAGAATTAGGACCTTATGTTATTTTGGTATCTATGTATATTATAGATTTTAATGTTTTATGTATTTGCTAGATATAGAAGTCTTAAAAAATTACACCACTGATTTAACATTTTTATATATAGGGTGAATTTTAAAAGTGACATGTAAGGAAACCATTTATTTATTCTTAAAAATGAAAAATCATGTTGGTAAAATGCAAAAGAGATCTAATTTTCTGGAGCATAAAGTATTACATCAAGTCTGTTATTAATATTTTGAAGTTATTTCAATATTGTGTAGTCATGAGATTAGCCCCTTGGCCTGCCTCATACAGAAGGGATAGAGTTGTGCTGATGAAGACATCCAAGAAGTCAAACTACTGGGTAGGAAGATGTAAGTCATACTTGGCTATTATGTGAGCTTTAGAGCCAGTGGCACACACTTTAAATTTTCAGAAAAGAGAGTGTTAGGATGGAAAGATTTGAGCCCAGGAAGCTTGGGGGGCTTCTGAATATGACTCTTCTATGTAAACTATATTTATTGTAGCAATAATAGCACTTGTTAGGCGATTCGTGAAAGTAAATCTTAAATGTGAATGGTTTCTCAAGGAGGAAGATAGAATAATTTCAGGACTATTGTAAACAAGTCAGCTACCTAGACCCTAGAGATGGTCCCCTAGTGGGGCGATGACTGAGAAGTGTTTTCCCACCTGATGGGGATCTTGGGTCTGGTTCACCTCTTCTCTAACTTCTTTGTCTACCTTGAGTCTTTTAGGGATCACACAATTTATACAAATGTTATGTGAAAGAAATCCACATTCCTGACACTATGAGAGCTCCAAAATAGTTTGAATGGGATTTGAAATTCCTACATTTACACTACGGTGTCTATTCCATGTGATGTACACAAAGAAATTTCCCAAATCAATGCCTCAGGTAGGAATTAGATCTCAAACCTATCATACTATTAAGAGCTTAGAACTAGCTTTATAATGTATTTTCTCAATCTTAAATCTTCTGTTTCAACAGTATTTCAAAAACAGAACTGAGGCAAAGAAGTTTTAAATATATGAAAATATTATACTTTTTAATGTATATTGTTCTCCTAAAAAGTAATTGTTTTTGTAATCAGATCGTGTCCCTTAAAGTCAAAAGAAACTTAACTTTTCCTCTTTGGAGATTAAAAGAAATGTTTACTATACCCATTTTAATTGGATTAAATCTACAGTTGCTGCTACCTACGCAAGTTCCCAAAAACATTAATAGGATAGTAAAACTACTAGCTTGACATATTGTTTCTAAACCAATTGTCTACTTATCGAATGCTTTGTCCCCTTCATTATACACGAGATTACTAAAATGTTCACAAAGTTCTCAGCTAAAATTAGAACTTAATAAGAAAAGGGTGTCACACTCACCATAAAGGTATTTTCTTTGGTTACCAATGTTTTGAAGTTATGTGAGAATAATTGGGATCCTCAATGTGGCCCAAAGAAATCTGTTTTGCCAATTATCTAGTTATCCAACTGAAGTCTGGTCCCCTGGTGAACACTAAATGGCTTGTTTCTATGTAGCCTTATGACAGCTGAAATCAACCAGAGAATATCACTAATCTTTCTCAGATAGGATGCTTCTTTTTTCACAAAGATAGGGTAATTTCAGCTAATAGTGCTCACATCAGACATTGCTTAATGCACCACAGGGTTTTCTATGGTATGATACGGCTCTTGTTTAGTCATGCATTTGACTGATAATCAATTTGATTGATAATCAAGCAGTGATGTAAGGTGTAAGTGGGATTACAGACCCTAGCCTCAGATAATATTAACCTATATAAGCCATTGAGTTGGGACATTAAATCTAAATTTACTTATGTCTAAACAGACCAAATAATAGTAAGTGCCTATATGAATGTATCACTGTGAATCTCACTATTGTGTATAATTACAAGGTACCAAGGAAAAAATGTAAAAAATAAAAAAATGTATAAATTTGTTGTAAACACATCATTTTGATTTTTGATTATCATTTTATACTTGTAGTTTGGGGGTTCAATTAGTTATAAGGATAAAACAGGATTTATCAAGATTTTTTTTATCCTCAGTTTTTGAAAATCATTCTTACCAGGGAAGGAAATGATTAACCTCATTATTCCATCCATACTCACATACTTACTTACATAATGTAAAATATTACCATGAGCCTGTGTACCATGGTCTGGAAATATGATAGTGAATAATAACCTGCTCACATGACACTTACAGTCTATATTTAGGAAATACTGGTGCCACAGAATCATTTCATTGCTTTCCTAGCATCTAGCTGTCTGTCTGTCTTTCTCCCTCTCCTTTCCTTCCTTCCTTCCTTCCTTCCTTCCTTCCTTCCTTCCTTCCTTCCTTCCTTCTTCTTTCTTTCTCCCTGTCCCTGTCCCTGTCCCTGTTCCTCTCCTTCTCTCTCTTTCTTTCTTTTTTGGTACTGGGGATGAAACCCAGGGGCATTCTACCTCTGAGCTACACCCCAACCCTATTTTACTTCTTATTTTGAAACAGGTTCTCACTAAGTTGCTGAGGCTGTCCTCGAATCTGTGATCCTCCTGACTTAGCCTCCCAAGTACTGGGATTACAGGCATGTGCCAACACGCCAGGCTTCTTTATTCTTAGTACTGGTTTAGAAAACCATAATGTTTGCAGGAGCTGATGTTTGGTTAACTATCACATTCCATCTCTCTGGTTTGGTTTTGTGCTTGTGTCCTGAGGTGATTCAATCAGAGTAAATCTGTGGACTTTTCTTGAAATTCAATTAATGCTGCTATCTCCCTCATTATAATCTATGATAGACTCACACGGTAGAAAATGGATGGAACACAGGTGACGTCTAACCAATAAATGGACCAGATCTCTTAGGGTATTTGATTACAATATCTGCGTTTCATGAGGTCCCCCAATAAAATGCCCATCAAACATTCTGGAACTTTGGTTTTTTAAGACATGAGGAGATGGAATTTGCCTTGTTTTGGGGATTTGAAAAGAACCATGAATTTAAAAAGAACATAAACAAAATGTCTGTATTTGTTCTTATTAACAAAATAAATTATTTTAATAAGTAATCGGGGAAACCTTGTGATTAAAGCAGGACAGGAAGTCACAACTTTAAGAATTACCAGAAAGATTTAATAAGAACAAAAATTCCATTCGATCCAATTGAGAGGTTTAACTGCCTGGGAACCAAGCCAGAAACAAAAGAAGCAAAGGATCCAAGAGGTATAAAATAGGTAGTTGAGTTGGAAAGTGAGAATTATAAGAACACACAGCAGTTATTTAAAATTAAAAGGCTGTTCACTTTTTTCTTTCAAGAATAGTTCCCCTAATCCTATTATTTTTTATTATGACTATTGTTTTTCAGAGCTAGAATGACCACTTTATTTCACCAAATTGTCCCTGTTGCTAGAACATAGGATTCAGAATGTAATATCTTTCCTTCAGGTGAAAAGTGATGCCATTTCCCATGTGTTTGGGAAGCCCTCCTGCAGGGGTAGGGTACAGCCTGAGCAGCGCTGGTCACTCACTCTGAGGGGGCTGTGTGTGGAGACCAGGATTCTAATAATTTATAGCATCCAACAAGACACTTGGACTGTGTCTGTATTAGATGTTTAGATGTTGGGCCATATGGGATTGCATTCACCTGTGGAAGGGATCGTGCCAGAGAAGTTTATCGGTAGATAGAAATGAATGCTAATAATAATCAGACAGACCTATAAATCCAGACTCTATGTGTTTGGTATGTTGGTAGAATTAAAAATTATACTAGAAAAGAGCTTCTCAAACTATTTTGGTAAAGGTCCAGGTCTTTGCTTTTTTAAAAAAAGAAATGTCCATATATCTATTTTGTCTTGGACAAATAGTTTTGTGAAATATGATCCAAATGAATTACTAGAAAATTTAAATTCAAAGCCTCATTTTTTTATTAGATTCAACACACATAAAACACTCTGTCATCTCTGACATCTTCTAGATGTCAGCACTAATTGTAAACTGACACGTTTTGGGGAGTACTTTAGTAGTGTTCATCTTGTCATGCCTAAGTGTAAATTAAATGTTTTTATTAATAAGATTAAATGGTCCCAAGAGGTGACACTACCCTGAGAGAGCCTCAAAGAAAGTCTTCTTTCACATCTTAGTTATGTGACCATTTCCCTTCCTGGGAGAACTGGAATACTACATGGAAAAAAGAATATTAAGTCAAAAATTTTGGGGAGGAAAGTCATTGGGTCATTGGGCTTTCTGCCTCTGAGGTATACCTCCAGCCCTACTTCATTTTATTTTCTTATTTTGAAGCAGTCTCACAAAGTTGCTGAGGGCCTCATTAAGTTGCTGAGGCTACCCTCCAACCTGTGATTCTCCTATCTCAGCCTCCCAAGTACTGGGATTACAGGCATGCTGTGCCAAGCCTGGCTTCTATTCTTTTAATATAATCAAGAGGAGTTAATAGCTTCACTTTTCAACCTTTGAAATAATTATTTTATTGGTGCATTGTAATCATACATCTTGATGCACTTCAGGGTGATAGAGGCGTACATGCATACAGTACTTTTTGAGCCCTCCCCCAGTTTCCACCCCACTCCCTCTCCCTCCCCACCTTCCGGTGCTTGGCACAGTGATTGGTTTTGATAAGTTTTTGTGTGTACAACCTGACCATTGAGGTGCTTCCCTCTTCAAGTCTTCCTTACCCTCCCATCTCCCTCAGTTAGGTCCCCTCCCTCACTCCACTAAGGTTTCTCCTCCTTTGTCTGGAGTCCCTCCTATGTCCCAATTTCTCCATAACTTCCACATATGAGGGAGAACATCTAACCTTTCACATTTTGTGACTGACTAACCTCACTTAGTATAATATTCTCCAGTTCTATCCATTTCCCTACAAATGATATAATTTTGTTCTTCTTTATGGTTGAGTAGAATTCCATTGTGTATATATCCCATAATTTTGTAATCCATAATTTAAGGAAAGAAACATTATTACATAAGTTGGCTACAAAGTGACGTAAAACCTAAATATTACTTGAGGCTATCTTGAATAGAAAATACAAGGGGCTTGGATGTGGCTCCCCAGGAGTCATGTGTTGGATGGACGCTTGGTGGCCGATGTGGTGGTATTAAGAGGAGGTGGAAACTTTAAGAGGTGGGATCTAGTGGTGTCACAGGGATGCTGCTCTCAGAAGGGATTAAAGATGGTATCAGGGCATGAATTAGTCTTAGGAGAGTGAGCTGTTATAAAAGGGCAAGCCCGGCTTCTGAATCTCTCTCTTCTTGTTTCACCATGTGACCTTTCCTTCTTGCATGCGCTCCCGCCACGTTGCCATCCACCCTATTGCGACCCAGCGAAAGAGTTCCTTACCAGAGGCCAAATGGATGGGCCCCAAACAGACCCTGGACTTTCCGCCTCCAAAACTGTGGGATAAATTAACCTCTTTTCTCCACAAGTACTCAGCGTTTGTTATAGCAACAGGAAATGGACCGATAAGTTATCAAAACTTTTTTTTTTTTTACCAATATGCACATTTAAACTTTTTGGCTCATAAAAGGGTAAGCTGATTATTTTAGATCATTAAAGGATAAAGCAGTTACCCTTGATTTCTGGCCACAAATTTCCCTATAATAGTGGATTGAGAATAAAAATGGGTAATAATTAGTGTTGAGACAGAAGATGTCACAGGGACAAAGTTATGAGGGGAGTTTCTTCCTGTGCTGAGGAGCTTAGACTTTATCCTTGAGAAAATGGAGAATAAGTCAAGCATTATAAACAGAATTGCATGAACTGACTGTATTGCTTAGAGTTTTTTTTTTTAATTGTCTTGGTCATAACATAGAGAGTGCATGGGGGATGGGATGGGGAATGTGTGCAAGTATTACAACAGGGAGGTCAGGTATCATATTGATAACATTAACATATGGATAAAAGATAATGTAGACCTGAACAACTAAAGGAGAGAGAGAGAGAGAGAGAGAGATTGAGAACACAGCTTTGGACTGCTTGAGTAATGTCATTAGCACTGGTGAGTGACTGAATAGAGTGTTAGGGAGAGATGGAACCCAGGCAAGTTTCAGCTTTCTCTCTTAGTCAAACGTGAGTGGGGCAGTGTGTATCATAGAAATAGGAACACAGGAACATGCAAAGAAAGCAGACAAAGAGGGCAGGAATTGACTCGATTTTAGCCACGTTGGAGTTGAGATTGTTGTGGATCCTGGAGGTAATCATGAATTGGCAAGGGATGCTTCTTTTGACTTTTAGGGCATAGTAATTAGGAAAATCATAATTACATAAACAGTTCTTTAACAAACTTATTTGAAACATTTGCTCTATAAAAACTGCAAAGATTTAAAACAGATTCAATTTTTTTAAAAAGTAAAGCCTCTATATAAGAAGCATGTTTCAAAATCAGAAAGAATTTGGGAGCTGGTGGGGATAATACTGATGTCAGAATCAACTGGTATCTAAAATGTACAAAAAGGGGGAAAAAGACCAATCTATCAAACCTTAGTTTTCTCTGAAGTTTCTATATCAGAATTAAATGGAACTACCATATGATCCAGATATTCCACTTCTGAGTATCTTTCAAAAGGGATTGAAACCAGAATATTATAGTAATACATGAATTTCTATGTTTATAGCAGTACAATTCACAATAGCCAAATTATGGAACCAGCAGATGAAAGGATTATGAAATTACAGGATATACACACAAAAGAATTCTACTCAGAGCTGGTCTAGGAGAGAGAGGCAGGTGGGGGAGGGAGGTTTGATTAGGGAAACACTTCAATTTATATGGTGTACATATACAAAATTATTAATACCAATATCAATACTAGGTAAAGGGGAAGGGGAGGGAGCAGGGTGGGCACCCAGGGGAAGCTCACCAAGTGCTGTGTGCTTGTATATTTCTATCACGCTGAACTTTATCATGATGCGTGATTACAATGAAACAATAAAAATGAATAAAAAACCCCACATGCAATCAGTATTTAATTGTTAACTGTGATGAGTTTTGCTATTTTAGATTTGTACTCTGTGTTTAAGGAGGAATTTGAAAAGTGAACATTCTTAAACAATTAAGAAAATGACCATAGGAGAGTAGAGATTTGTAATGACTTCTGAAGTTAGGATTCTGTTAAGATGATATAAGGGAAGAATTCTGGACTGAGCCTGGATTGTCACTTACTGGCTCTGAGTGTTTATTTACACCTGGTTTTATTCAATCACCCACCAAGCATGTATTAAACAACTATTACATGCAGGTCCTGAGAAAACAAGATGAATCAGATACTGCGGGTTAAGTAAGGGGGTAAGACAGGGCATAGAATTATGATTCAGTATGATGAATGTGATCAGAACAGTCACATAAAGAGCTGTGGAAAGAGGATCCAGTTCTCCTAGGGGCAGGAATGAATTTGGAAAGATTTTCTGCTTTGCACAGAAACAGAAAGGAAATACCAAGAACCATGTTTTGTTCTTCAAATACAATTAGGTAAAGTATGAAGTAGTTTTATGCTTTTTTATTGTCATGCATGATAAATAGTTTATTATTGGGTCATGTGATGGTCAATTTTATGTGCCAATTTTATTGGGCCACAGGATGCTCAGATATTTTGTCAAGTTACTCTGGTTGTTGTTTGTGAGGTTGTTTTGGATGAGATTAATGTTTAAATTAGTTGACTGGATAAAGCAAGTCACCCTCCCTAACATGGGAGGGCTTCTTCCAATCAGTTGAAAGCCTGAATAAAACAAAAAGGCTAACCTTACAATTCTTGTTGGAGGGCCTTCAAACTGGTACATTAGCACTTTTCTTGCATTTGGATTTGAACTGAACATCTGCTTTCCTTGAGTCTCCAGCCTGCCAGCCTTTGGACTGGAATTACACCATTGGTTCTTAGTCCTTTGGACTCGAACTGGAACTAAGGTATGGTTTTCCTGAGTCTTCAGCTTCCCAACTCACCTCCAGATCGTGGGACTTGCCACCCTTTATGAAGGTGTCAGCCAATTCCTTATTCTCTCTCTATATTTCCATATGCATCTATAGATATATGATGTGTGGGTGTACATGTATGCATGTACCCACAAACATACATACACCTCCTGTAGGTTCTGTTTCTCTAGAAAACTCTGAATAAGATAGGTCATTTAATAAACATGCCAAGATTGGCCCTGAAGTTACTGTGCTTTTGCCCTCAAATCTGTGATCATCTTGTCACAGCCTCCCAAGTACTGGGATTACAGACAAGTACCACCACACCTAGTGATACTGTGTTTTTGAATGAAAAAGAAAAATAAAGATGCATTTGCAACTTAAACCTTGGAAACCCCAAGAAATCGAAGCCTAGATTAAACACTGATTATGGTTAAATTTAAGAAGATAAATTTACCATTCTGAAAAGTAGTAGTTCCACTTCACATGAACAAAATTAGTGGTTAATATTTAACATTTTGCTATTACTTAAGTTTCATCATTTAAAAAATGAATTTAACAATAAAAGAAATATAAATCACCAATGTTTCAATGGAACTATTGGTAGGATATAATTCTGATTTTTGGAATCTAATTTATCATGTTGTTGGCCTGACTTTGGGTTCAGTAAAAAGATGTAAATATAGAGGGAGAGAACAAGGAGGTGTACATTTTTAAACCTATATGCACAGGTGACTGATTGGATCATTTCATTTGGGTGAACAAATGTCCACCTACTCTATGAATCACGGGTTTGAGTCTAGCCTCAGCAAATTAGCAAGACCTTCAGTAATTGAGACCCTGTTGGAAAAGAAAAAATAGAAAGGACTGGGGGTGTAGCTTGGAGGTAGAATGCCCTTGTGTTCAATACCCAGTACAAAAATGAACAAACAAATAAAAAAACCAAAAACATAACCCACCTACTCTAAGACAGAAATTTCCCAAACAAATATTTTTATCTATTTTCCAAATAACCTATGAAAATATTTGTAATGTTTGTGCAAAGATGTTGCTATGGTTTAGATAAGTGTGCCCCGAAGGCCCATGTGTTGAAGACTTGTTCCCCAGCCCATGGTACTATTAGGATGTGGTGGAACCTTTAAGAGGTGAGACCTAGTAGAAGATCTCAGATCTGCAGGGGTGTGCCCCTGAAGGGGATTGTGGACACCGGTATCTTTCTCTCTTTCACTTCTTACCATGAGTTGGATGGTTTCACCTTGTGCTGTCGCCATGAAATGCTGTTTCACCACAGACCCAAAGTCAGTAGGGCCAACCAATCACAGACTGAAACCTTCCAAAATGCAAGCCAAAATAAATGTTTCCTATGCTTACTTGATTATTTCAGGTATTCTATTTAGAAATGGAAAGCTGAATAGCACAGAAGTTAATCAAAGTAGGGTTAGATTGAAGTTATTTAAATAGCTATAAGATGACTGGTTGAATAAGTAATTGTGGAATGTCATGCAGCCATTAAAATGATGTTGTTTTTCTCTAATTATGACATGAGATGATGCTAACTAAACCTGTATGTATATTAAATTGACACATAGTAAATTGTACCAGTTTTCCTGTTTTGAAAGGAACTGCCTTTGTGAAGACTCCTAGGGTCAAAAGTGAGAAACTGGAGACAAGAATGGGGGGAACTGAAGAATCAAAAGACCTGTTGTGTCTGCTGTGCATGACAACTGGGGGCAGAGAAGAGTGAGGGAGTGGAAAGACAGATGTCCAATGTGATGCCTGGTGAAAGGAATCACTTGCAATTCAAGGCTAGTGCAAATTTCCTAGTAGGGGGCTTCCCAAAGAACCATTCTGGAAGTTGGATGTGTAATGTTTGATTGAAATGTTGGAGTTGCTGTGACAAAACCAAATAAAAAATAAACAACAAAACAGAACAACAACAACAACAACCTCTCCAAAAAATCCTTTTTATCTTTCCAGGAAATCTTTAGTAAAATGTGTTTTACTCCAGATGTTTTGTATAAAGTGGATCCTTTTGTGGAAATCAAAGAAGAGGCTGAATTCTATATCAGATGAAGAACATGTAAAAAGGTTAGAGTCTGCAGGGCAAGGAGCTCAGGAGAAAAACAGGGAACTTGGAGGTTCACCCGCAGGGTGTGGTTTTAGGTGTGAGCTAAAATTACTGAGATCTGAAGGGGCAAAGAGGCATTGGTTGACACTACCAGTCACAGATATATACATGAGCCCAAACCAGACATTTGGTGCAAATTTGAGGCTACACTCAAAACAAGCACACACAAAGATTAAAACATTGTACACCAATATGTAAACAATGTCTCTTTCTGGGAGGTTAGATTCAATTTTCTTCTTTATATTTTCCTATGTCTCTTATGTTTTTTACAACAGGATTTCTTGTTTTTAAAGTCAAGATATCTATGTTTTGGGGAAGATAAAGAATTGTTCTTTGCTTCCAGAGCAAAATTTAATCATGCAAAGACTGAGTTTTGCTGGCTTTTGCAAGAATGGAGCAATGTCATGGAGTCACCTTGTGGATTCTTTGTGAATTCTGCATATACTTGACATGTTTTAGAAATGGTGTTATGGTCTGGCTATGAAGTATCCCCCAAAGACTCATGTTAAAGGCTTGGTTCTCAGTACAACGATGTCCAGAGGTGGGGCTCTTGGGAAGTGATCAGATCATGAGGTCTCTGAACTCCTCGGTGGATGAATGCATAGATAGCTGAATGGACTACTGGGTGGTTGTGGAAACTGTAGTGGTGGGACCTGGTTGAAGGAAGCAGGTCACTGGGGGCGTGCCTTGGAAGGAAGGGTATTTCTCATCCCCAGCCTCTCTCTTTCTCTCTCTGCTTTCTGGCTACCCTGAGTGGAGCGGCTTTTCTCTGCCATGCTATTCCACCATGATGTTCTGCCTCACCTGAAGCCTGAAGCAATGGAGATGGTTGACCATGGACTGAATGAAACCTCTGAAACTGTGAGCCAAAATAAATAGCCAGAATAAAGATTTCTAACGAGGCATGGTGGTGGCTGAGACAGGAGTATTGCAGGTTCCAGGCCAGTGTGCAATAACTTAGTGAGACCCTGTTTTCAAAATAAAAATAAAAATAGAGGTGGGGTAGAATACCCCTGGGTTCAATTCTGAGTAACACACACTCACACATACCTTTCCTCCTCTACCTGTTTCTGCCTGTTTTTCTCAGGTATTCATCAAAAGCTAACTGACACAAATGGTATGTACACTTCGTTTTTTTAATTTTGTTGTTTTGTCTTGGGTGAATTATGGCTTTGTAAGGTTTTACAGGGTAAACTGTGTCATGCTCTTTCAAGTTATGCTTTTGCTTATGGTGCCCATCCCCTTTTTCTAGGATGTATCTCTCCTTCCTTATCCTTCGAGAGACACTTTGAATATTACTTCCTTCATTAAAAAGCTGGATCCAGCTCCAGCAGGACTAAGCTGTGTTACCTCTGCCCTGATGGTGCCTTATATTATCCTACCCCCCAACTAGGTACTTATGACCTCATCGTGCACTTATTTCTACTTACGGCTTTCTCCACTGGAAAATTGATCCCACAAATTTCCATTCACCATTTGTGGGAAGACTATTGCTATGCCCAAGATTTCTGTGAATTCTCAAGTTCACTTCTGGCCCCGATTTCCTGCCCATAGAGAATTTGACAAGAGATCGTCTTGCCCTGTCATGTGTACTTTTCTGATTTACACAAGAAACAGTCATGTCTCTGTGTCCCCTCTGCTTCACCCAGTGACTGGCACAGAAGAGTTTTTCAGCTTGTGTTGCCTGCATAGCAAGCAGTGGAGGCAAGTGCTTAGGATATGGAATCTGCCCTTACTCAGCTGAGCCAGAGCTTAGGGCTGTGCCACAGCCTCGACCCACAAACTCCAAAAAAATTTGGAGTAGGATTCTAAATATGAATCGTATAAGCATATCGACAGGAAAATGCTAAGTACTGATACATTACTGATGTTTTAAATAATTCATGCTTATTAAGAATAAGGATATGTGTTATACCATCCCTCTCCGTCCCTGATATTTGAAAAAGGATGGGTAATTTCTCCTATCTCTCTAGTGTAAAATTTATTTTGCAACACATCCAGGATTGTCCCATCTGTATTAAGTTTAACTTCAAAAAATATTTGGGATCTGTTCTGTATCCAGCTCCAAGAGAAAACTGCTCTGTCCTTCTACGCTCATCTATTATTATTATGTTTTCTGTAATGCATTATACCATGTGTAACTAATATTTTAGAATTATAGAGAAGCATCTGCTTCTGTTTTAATGTCTTGATAAAAGTGTTGTAAATATTATAGCTGTATAAGATTCCTTTCCTTAAAGAGTCTGTTTCATTTCACCTGGAAACTATCTTAATTCTTAAATCCTTCTCCCAGATGCTGTATCTAGTAGATGAAGTACATGCCTTTTAATCAACTTCTTTGCTAATTAGTAATGGAAACGGTGCATCTTTATATTTTCAAGAAGTGAGGTTAAAATTCCAAGATAAACAAAGAGCCAACGATATAACATTTAGTTCGGTACTATAAAATTGTAACCTTTTAGAACATAGCATTCACATTCATTTAATTAGTCCAGGCTTGGGAAGTCTTACAGTGCAGAAACCCAGGGTTAGGGGCAGCAGAGTCCTGCTCACAGGGTGGTGTGACATCGTTTGAGCAGCCCTATCTTTGGAGAGCCGCTGTCTCTGAGATTGCCTCCTGATGCTCTTTTCAGTCGGTGATGATCACTTTAAACAAGCTTGTGTGGGCAGCTGGAGAGATGCCCTTTCTCCATTAAGGCACAGGTCCCACTGGGCACAGGAAGCAGTTGAGGATGTAGCACTAATAAACTCAAGTTGGGTTATATTCAGTTTGTCGCTTTTAGGATGGGAATGAGGGGTCAGAGGCTAATATCCTGGTTTTTTTTCCTTTTCCTGGAAAACCTTTCAGAATGTTGGAGTTGAAAGTGGGCCCAAATATCTTTTAGTTCAATCATCTTCATTTTGTGGATAGAAATTTATAAATGTTAAACATGTAACCCCTGGGAAAAAATAATGTCCTTCTGATGTGAAGATCGACTTAAGGTTATTACAAACTACCATCTCCCTCTTTGTAGAAAGACCATTGGAATACTGAAGGTTTTTGCAAACTAACCAGTTCACTTTGGGCCCCAATTTCTTGCTCATACCAAGTTAGATAATTACTTTGTTATCTCATATATGTGTTCTGAAATCACACACGAATTATTTTTCTTAACTTTTCATAAAACAGTATTTTTGCCATTCAGTTCAGCCTTATTATTCTTTGTCCTCAAATTCCTATGTAATTTAACAGAAGAGTCTACCCATTGTCCTTATTCTCCTCTTCTTGCACTAGGGATTAGGATAGAATAGGTAACAGGACAGTACCCCTGTTGTCAAATGTTTGAGCTCTAGTCATGTGAAGTATAATACTTTATTCAAAATCTAGTTAGGTATTGAGATTCTTTGAGTCTGCCCCTAATTTTGTTAATTCATTAAAATATAACATTAAACAAATACAGGTATTTTTCCTCTTACTTTCATATTGCCTTTTCTATAGCTTATTTATTTGGTCTGATGAGTAATTTTTTTTACCATGTCTTTATTGCCTGCATCTCAACCTGCATCTCAGCTGCTTCCCACTGAACTTCATCCAATGATGTGTAATTAAGCTGCCCATCTTCCTGTAATTAAAAAGGTTAAAGAATTGATTATAATCATCACTCTCTGGGGAAAAACAGCAGGAATAAAATTATAGGTGATAGTTTTCTATAAACCAACGTGTTTAATATATGTTTATTTCAAGCTGATTTCGGAACTTAATAGAATAGACCATGTTACCCATATTTAGACTTTTATGCAGAACTACAAACTGTTTAGTTATTCTTTTCAATAGTTCTAAAAGAGGCAACTCCTTTTCTCATTCTTATTTGGCTTTACATTTTATACATTTACATCTTATAAAATTATTTTTTATCAATTACCTGGCTGTTTTCTGCAGAAATTTAAGCTCAAGTCTCATAAAATATAACTTCATTTATTTCATGTATCTGACTTCCTTTCTTTTGTCTAAATGATTTAATTTCTTTGAAACTTTCCTTTGAGGGCTTTTTCTCACAGTTTTCTTTTTTCTAGTCACTTCGTTATAGACATATGTTATGGTTTGGATTTAGAATGTCTTTCTAGACTTCACTGAGACAAAGCAGCCATGTTGGAGGTGGGGTATGGTTGTTGAGGAGAGGTGCATGGGGGTGTGGCCCTCGGAATTATATATGGCCCCTCTACCCTTGCTAGTGTTCTTGCTTCTAGCCTCTGTGCTGTGAGAGTAGAGCCCTTATGCTCTTTTCTCTCTCCTCCTGGCACCATGCCCTGATTTCCACAGTCTTCACCTGGCCTAACATGGACTGAACCTCTGAAATCTTCAAAACTGCAAACAAATAAATCTTTCTTCCTCTATTTTGTGGTGGTCAGGAGCTTAGACTAAAGCAGTGAGAATACTGATTGAAACAACATAACTATTAAATAGTAAAATATCACACTGTATATATAACAAAATTTTTATTTGGGTCAGGGACAACAAGTAAATTTCTCCCTCTCCATTTTTTTTAAAGTTCACTTGTTTGCCTAGCATGTGTAAGGGTTTAATCCCCTGTGACACACACACACACACACACACACACACACACATACACACACACACACAGATACATAAACACACACACACAAACACAGATTTGCTTAGATGACTGTATCAGTATTGAAGAGGACATTTTACTTTATTAAAATTCTTACAATTATATGAGAAATATGGATTGGAACATAGAAATGTAATCAGCAGAATGAACTTCCCAGTCAATAGTTTGCTGAATTGTGAAGCAAGGATTCTCAAACTTTCAGTCTTGGGAAAAGATAATGCATGCATGTGAAAATATATAGATTATCAATATTTGTGTGCTGCATTATGTGTTGGGGTATTTTAGAAGTCTTCACAGGATGAAAGGATTAGGGTGAGTGTTGTGGTTGGATATAGACTGGCCCCTGAAAGAGCTCATGTATTGATGTTCAGAGTTAATATAATTAAACCATAAGGACTACAATCTCATCAGTGGATAATGGGTTTATTGGATGGTAACCTAGTTAGGTGGGATGTGACTGGAGGACAGGGGCTCCTGGGGGTACTGTGCTTGTGTCTTGGAATCCTCTTGTTTGCTCTTCTTGTTTCTAGCCTCTGTGATGTGAGAGCAGAGGACTAGCTCTCCCCTTCTCTCCGCCTCCTGCCGCCATTCCCTGAGCTCCACTAATGAACCCAGCCTCACATGGACTGAACTTATGAAATCTCCAGAACTGAGAGCACATAAATCTTCCTTCCTCTAAGTTGTGTGATACGTGTTTTTGGTGACAGCCGTGAGAATGCTGACTGAAACAGTGGGCCTGAATAATTGGGAGGCAGTCATGCCACAGGTGAGAGTTTAGATCTAAAGAAGGACTGAGATTTGCCTGGAGAGAGAAGAGGACTCCATCACAGAGAAGGAAAATTCTTGAGTGGAGACAGGTGATGCTGGTGTAAACATGTTTTATGAAGATACATGGAATTTTGGATAATAACTTCTGAGAAGGGCAGGGTTATTCTTAGAAAAAAATAAATGTTTAGGTGATTCATCCAAAAACAATTCCTTTGCTGATTATAATAGGAAAAAATTGGTGTTTTCAGATAATAAAACCCTTGACTAAATTTTTTGTACTTACTTTATTTATAAGTTTTCCCCACCCATCTGTTCGGATTCAGTCTTTAATAGGTGTATTCTAATATATACTTTCCTCTGGATATAGTAATAATTATAATAAAAATAATAGCAGCTAGCATTATTCAACCACTTACTATGTGTCAGAGAATGCTCTAAGTGCTTTACAGTACTAGCTTACTCAGTCTTTTAAAACAAATTTATAACCTAGGTACTGCTATTTTGCTCCACTTTACACACTGGGTTAGTAAGGCTCGGAGAGATTATATGAGAGGGTGTTCAACATTACAGACTTGCAACTGGCACAGCCAAGATCTGATCCAGAGTATGTCCTCTGATTCTTAGAGCCCATGCCCTATATTGACTCATGTGGGAGATTTTGTTGAGCATTAACAGAAGTGCAGGACACTATGGGTCTAGACAGATCTCAGATACGGCTCTGCCCTTACAGATCTTACAACCTGTCGCTAAATTGGAAGGAATGGATTCACAGGCTTTAGCTGTGAGAAGAGAGATGATTAAAGAGATCAGGAGGAATCGAAGATGTCTACACTGAGAGGAGCTGGATGTCTCTGCTGAGATAGAGGATAGCATTCAAGAGGGTACCAAAGGAGCAAATATAGAGGTGGCGTATTCATTTTCTTTTTTTTTTCTTTTTTTCTAGAGTCGCTCTCACAAAATACCACAAACTTGGTGGCTCAAAACAGCAAGAGTTTATTCTCTTACAGTTGTGTGGGTGAGAAGATTGGAATCAAGGTGTGCTCTCTCTGAAGTCTCTGGGGAAGCCTTCTTGCCTCTCCTATCTTCTGGTGGCTCCTGAGAGTTCTTGGCGTCCCTTGGCTTGTAGCTGCATCATTCTAATCTCTGTCTCTGTCTTCATGTAACCTTCTTTCCTGTCCCTCTGTGTGTCTTCTCTTTTTATAAGGGCACCAGTCATTGACTTTTGAGCCTACCTTAATCCAGTATGGCCTCATCTTAGTTTGACTAATTGCATCTACAAGGCCCCTATTTCCAAATAAGATCACATTCTGAGGCAGACATAACTTTTGTTGTTGTTGGTGGGGGGGTGGTGGCTATTCAACCCTCTGTAAGTGGTGACAAGCACAGGGTTTTGTGGACTGGCGCAGGTCTGTGCTCTTTGAGAAGAGGGGATAGTAGGAGATCTCTGGAATAAGAAAATGAGTTGTGTAGTAAACCACAAGTTTGAAGTAACACTTTTGCATGTGTTTCAGTGACAATATGAAAAAGCTTTACAGTTGACAGTTGAACAGTATAGGTTTGAACTGCATGGGCCCATTTATATGCAATTTTTTTGGAGATTTATGACAAATTGAAAAAAGTGACAGGCCAGCTACACTAGAAATATCGAAAAATTAAGAAAAAGTTATGTCATGAATGTATAAAGTATATACAGATAATTATTTTATCATTTGCTACCATAAAATACACTGAAATTATAAGTTAAAATAAAAAAAATGCACACACAGACTGTAAATGGCATTTGCAGTAAAAAGAAATGTAAACAAAGGTAAAGATGTGGTATTAAATCATAATTGCAAAAAGTAACCGTAGTACATACTGTACTACTGTAAAAATTCTGAATCCACTTCCTGTTGTTATTTCAGTGAGATCAAGTGCTTTTGGTGTCTGCTTAAAACATCGTGGGGCACTAATCATCTCATGAGCATCTTGTCTCTACAGTGAATTGACTATTGCAATAAAAAGTGATCCCAGGGAAGCCCCAACTGCCCATCACCATACTGCAACCATAGCCAGTTGGGCCAAGATCCGAGCCCCGCCCCCAACCCCCTGCCTGGCTCAGAACCCTGGACAGGGGAGCAATGGGTGGAGCCCAGGTGGCCCCACTGAACAGCACCTGCTGGCCGGTACTCAAAAATGATAATAGCTGGGAGAGTTTTTGAAACGGTAAAATGGTTCAATGTAATGCACAGATATGGTTTCATCAACAGGAATAACAGGTAAATGTATTTGCACACCAGAGTTCCATAAAGAAGAACTCCAAACCCAGTGTGGTGGCACACGCCTGCAATCCCAGTTCTTGGGAAGCCGAGACAGAAGAATTGTAGGTTCTAGATGAGCTTCAGCAACTTAGTGAGACTCTCAGCAACTTAGTGAGACCCTCTTTCAAAACAAAAAATAAAAGGGACTGAGGGTGTAGCTCAGAGGTATAATGCCTCTGGGTTCAATCCCCAGTACAAAATAAATAAATAAATAAATAAATAAATAACTCCAGGAAGCACCTTAGCAGTGTAGGAGACAGAGAGACTGGAGTTTGAGGTTATTGAAAGAGAAGAGGGTGCAAAAGTAGCAAATGTTACTACTCCTCTGGTGGAGTTTAAGACAGTGATTGTGCAGCTGAATGTGCCCATTATAGATACTATCCACGTGGTGGGGGCCTCCAACCAATTACCAGGAGAATTACCAGAATAGTGAGGAGTGGAGGTGGGGGGATGGAATTGGAGCATGCTCCTTTGGGACACTCACCAGTGTTATTTGGGACAACAACACTGTGCTTATGGCGGGCAAAGGCTCCCTCCTTACTCCATGCTCAGACCCTCTGGGCCTCCATCATGGGGTACCAAACCTGCTATGCAGAGACATGCTGGAGAGGGCTCATCACCAGGGCACAGGAAAACAACATAGATCGTTGAGTCGCAATATGTTTTGGGCTTATGGTCCGTGATTCCACAGGACTCCTACTCGCCAAATACAGCCCAGAAAAGATGGTAAGGAGAGGATAAGAAAAACCAAGGAAATGAGACCCGAGGTCAGCAGCAGCCGCCCCAAGGTAGGTACCAGGGCGACTTCAATTACTCATGGGGATGCCCTGAAAACATTCAACCACAAGATGGCAAAGAGCAAAAGCATTGATCCACCAACTGAGAATTGGTCCAGTATGGAAGCTGAGCACAGCGGGGCTGAGGAAATGTCATCCTGTAATACAACTGGAAGAAATGCATATGAAATCCCAGTAGTAACAAGTGGACAAAAGATTGGCGTTGAAGACCTTGAGGACTTGTCTTTTGCTCACTGACCAGATAACCAGAGCTATCTGCAGATATCTGCTATATTGAGAAAAAAATAGAAAAAAAAGCAGGCTTTTGCAAAAACATGTTAGTTATTACTAAAAAGTTGAAATGTAGTGAAAACATAAATTACTACCTTCTAGTGATGGATTATAGTTTATCTTCCGTCAATTCACAAAATTAATGTAAGCCCAAATTTCAAATAAGAAAATATAAAAAAAATTCATTCATTTGATTGTTAAATTGCTTGTAATATGTAACCAATTCTCTTAATGGATAGCTAGTTAGGCTTTTAAAAAATAGTACACATTATAATTTGGTGAGCTCAAGTGATTTTGTATTTTTAAAATTCTTTGAAAAGACATAAATATTATCTTCATTTTCGGAAGTTCTTTGAACTCTTGTTGAGCTATTAGTTGATAATGATCCTATGATATCCTAAATCCCAAGATAATTTATTGTCTTCTGATATGTGCAGTGCTTCTTCATAGTTTTAAAAATAAGACTTAGCCATTTTTGCAGATAGTCATTTTTGTTTAGGAATGGATATTATCTATTATGGAATAGTAAGCTTATTATGTATGTTTTCATCCTCTCTCCACTTTAAAATTTCCTTCTGTTTACAACAGATATGAATATTTAAAAATATATATATTTTAAAATTTATTGGTGCATTGTAATCTTACATCTTGATGGGTTTCAGGGTGGTAGAAAATAATTTTACTTATACCTTCTGTGCTTTTGCAGAAAAGTGACCAATTCACAATTCGATACCTTAAGTAACATCTATCCCAATATGACTTATTTCCCAAGTGATTGACTTAGTTTTTTCCCCCTTAGGAATCAGAGGAAATGAAGTTCTATGATGGGATTTGTTTTTATTTCTCTCATGAAGCAACATGAAACCTATGGACATGTCTTGGATCAGAAATCACAGGGCATTTACAGACATGCTAGAAATCGGTATGGATGAGTGTTTGTCTAAATACTCATTTGGCAGCCGGGCGTGGTGGCGCATGCTTGTAATCCCAGTACTTGGGAGGCTGAGACAGAAGGCTCGCAGGTTTGCAGCCAGCCTCAGCTACTTAGTGAGGCCCTCTGACACTTAGTGAGACCCTGTTTCAAAATAAAGAATAAAAAAATTGGGCTGGGAGTGTAGCTCGGAGGTAGAATGCCCCGGGTTCAATCCCCAGACCGCAAAAAATAAACAAATAAATACTCATTTGGCTAATGATTTTTAAGTTCTATCGGGTTGAGCTTGTGGGTTTATTTATAAAATTATCTTCTATATAATCAAAGTAATAAACTCCATGTAGACTGTGAATATTACATATATATGTCTATAGACCTCCATTCTCATACGTTACTGTTATTTTCATTTGATATCTCACAGGAAAAGGACTGAGTTGTTTTCTGAAAATGATTGTAGAAACATTATTTGCTCAATTCTGATTTTGGTTTTTAAAGTTTCTCAAATTATAGATATTATATTTTTTTCATTTGGTTTAGATTTGTCTAAGTGATGCAATTGTTGACTTTTATTTTCAACTAATGTATGCTTATTTATTTATTTATTTGGGTACTCAGGATTGAACCCAGGAATGTTCTACCTCTGAGCTACACACCAAGCCCTTTTCATTTTTTAGTTTAATTTAATTTTTTTGTGATACTTGGGATTGAACCCAGGGGTATTCTATTTCTGAGTTATACCTTCAGCCCTATTTTATTTTTTATTTTTATTTTTTTTGTGGTATTGGGAATTGAACCCAGGGGCATTATACCTCTGAGCTACACCCCCAGCCCAATTTTATTTTTATTTTGAAACAGGGTCTTGCTACGTTGATGAAAGTCTCACGACTTGCTGAGGCTGATCTCGAACCTGTGATCTTCGTGTCTCAGCTTCCCAAATACTGGAATTACAGGCATGCACCACCATGCCCGGCTATTTTTTATTTTTTGAAACAGGGTCTCACTAAGTTCCTGAGGCCCTCTCTAAATTGCTGAGGCTGGCCAAGAACTTGTGATCCTCCTGTCTCAACCTCCCGAGTACTAGAAACACAGGCATGGGCCTCTGTTCCCAGCCCAATATGTACTTTAAATCATCAAAAACCTGAACTACAAAAATTAGATCTTAAGTTGTTTACTTAAACACTTAATCTATTTAAACTAGTAAAATCAGTTATAAAAAACAAGTGTGTCAGCTTTTGCTTTCTAAGGGGTGCTGTAACAAATCATATCGGTGGATATATAAAATAGCTATCCTTTCCCTTTATTCTTGCAGATATTCATAGGAAGTAAAAGAGTGAGCTCAGCATACTAATGTGCCCTTGGCTATGCAAAGGATATTGGTTTGCTGAGTTGGGTCTAGAGGCTGGTGGTAGTAGAATGACTGTGTAAGATACAAGAATTTTTTTTTCCTTCTAAAAGGGTGGGCAAACAAGAGCAAAGCGGGAACAGGAGAGAGTATACAGCGAAAGGATGATGGAGTCACATAATATGGTGTATGAAGGGCTCTTAAAAATAAAGATCTAACATTGCATTTTATATTTTTTGACAATTTAAACTTTCACTCTTTCTAATCTTTCATTTGAATCTATAGCACCAAAGGCTGTGTGTGTGTGTGTGTGTGTGTGTGTGTGTGTATGTGTGTGTGTAAATAAAAAAGGGCTGGAGGTGATTATTATAATTTAATATCATTTCCCTCATTCTTTTTATGAATTAGAATTAAAATATTTCTCATTCTTATTTCTTAAATTTTAAAATAATTACTAATCCTACGGCATTCCCCAATAGAACACTGTGATCTTACATCATCTTGAAGTGACACAAGGGTCATTTTAAGGTCTCCAAGGAATGCCTGTAATGGCAATATTCGCATAGCTGTTCATCAGTGCCCAGCACGGTTGTGTGTGTTAAAGTGCAGAGTGGTGTTAACAGCCCTGAGAGCACATTTGCACAATACCATAATGATGAGAAAGTATGATCTATTGGCAATTCACAGACCACGTTTATGTTACCAAGGGGTCACCGGCTGATTTATACCCCACACTGTTATTGCCCTGTGTCACAGAATACAGAAGTCAGGCATCTGTTTGCATATAGTAGCTTTGTAACCATTTGACATCCTACCAAGCATTTGAAAAGCAAAGAGGATTTCCGGTGATTTTAATGGTATTAGTGGTTATACTAGGTTGCACAAACTGTTCTTTTATTTGATTTTTTAATGTATTAACCAACAATCATGAAAATCTCTTGAAACTGGGGCTTAGTTGTAGTGAGGTCAATGTGTGTCCTTCATAAAATGTGGCATAGAGTTCATCTCAATTGCTACAGAGCAGTGAAGTTGTAATGGGATTATTCTTTCCCATGCAGAATCCCTGGATTTCTACTCCATTTCAAAATGCAAATCTCAGGAGATTACAGTTAAAGACTGTATTATTGACCTAATTTCTCTGATGGTTTAAATTCATTCATGTTTCATTCTGCAGAATTTTATGCTTGCAATTCTAAGCTCATGCAATGTGCCCTATATTCTAGTTCATGACACCTTAGCTCTGCAAAATTCCGCTAAATGAACTAGTGGCTGTTTAAATAATTAGAGAGTTATATAAATGCTTGAACACATATTTAAAACTGAGTAAACATAAATGCCAGCTTTAATTTATATTGTATTTAATAACTTACTGATAGATTAGTTTCTACTATTAAATAAAATGTGTAATGCCATATCATGGTTTAAGATAATTGAAACTATTTTTACAGTTTCTGTGAGAAGAGAAAACAGAAGAAATGATTTAGAATAAGACACCTAAGTTTACTATAGTATTTATTATCTATGCAATCTTATAGAGGGATTCAAACTATAGTATAAATTATTGAATAATTATTCATATTTTTTCTAATCAAATTTCTATGCTTTTGTTGTCAAAGTCATATTTTATTTCTTATTTCTGAAGCTAATATTATTCTATCCATTATAACTTTGGAACATATATATGTATATATACATATATATTTATAATTTTGTTGGTGTACTGTAATTATACAACATAGTGAGATTCAAAGTGATACATTTATATATGCACACTTTACTTGGTGTATTTCCTTTCAGATTCCATTTTGTTCCCCCCTCCTCTCCATACATGTTAGTGATATCAGTAGTGATACCTTCATATATGAACATAACATTACTTGAACTGTTTCCTTCCTCAAGTCTCCTTTTTCCACTTCCCTTTCTCCCCACTCCAGCCCCCCACCATTCCCTTCTACGATTCTACTGGTCTTTCTCCTCTTTTATCTGAAGTCCCCTATATTTCCTATTTTCTCTCTAGTTTCCACATATGAGAGAAAACATATGTCCCTTGACTTTCTGAAACTGGCTGATCTCATTTAGCATTATTTCTCAAGTTCCATTAATTTTCTGCAAATGACATAATTTTGTTCTTCTTTATGGTTGAGTAGAATTCCATTATGTGTATATACCACATTTTCTTTATCCATTCCTATGTTGATGGACACCTCGGTTGGTTCCATAATTTGGCTATTGTGAGTTGCACTGCCCTAAACATGGATATGCATGTATCACTATAGTATTCTGACTTTAATTCTTTTGGAAAGATGCAGAAGAGTAGTATAACTGGGTCAGATGGTGGTTCCATTCCTAGAGACTGGCTAATTTTTAAAGAAAAGAGATTTATTTTTTTAAAGTTCTGAAGGCTTACAAATCCAAGACTGAGAGGCTGCATTTGGTGAAGACTTTGTTGGTATTTCATAACAAAGTGGAAAATCATCGAAAGGGAGAGAGAGAGAGAGAGAGAGAGAGAGAGAGGAAGGGAAGGGAGCCAAAGTCCTCCATTTAGCAGAAACCCACTCCCACAATGACAACATTAGTCACTTCTTAATGGCCCCATCTCTTAACACTGTTGCATTAGATTAAGTTTCCAACATAAGAACTTTGGGGAACATATTCAAACCATAGCATTAGCTCAAAAAGAATTTGTATACATAGTGTTATATTTGGTGTCCAATACGTACACCTGCACATATAAAGAGGCCTCACCAGGGAAGGATCTGTGGGAAAACCAATGTTGGTATCTATGTCTTCTAAGAACCACTTTTCCCCTTTTATTCTCCATTCTCGATTGCTATAGTCTGAATAAGTGCCTCCCAAAGGCCCATGCACTAAAAGGTTTGGCCACCAGCCTGTGATGGTATTGGGAGGTGATAGAAACTTTAGGAGGTGAGGCCTAGTGGAAGGAAGTCAGGTCATTAGAATCTTAAAAAAGATATTGGAGCCCCGGCCTCTTCTCTTTTTGCTTCCTGGTCTCTCTGAGGTGGACAGCTTCCTTCACCACATGGTCCCACCATGATATGGGACTGCCTTGACACAGCCCCCAAAGCAATGAGCCAACTAACTATGGACTGAAACCTCCAAAACTGTGAGTCAAAAAAGAAAATCTTCCCTCCTCACAAGTTGATTATCTCAGGTATTTTGTTACAGTAATGGAAAGCTGACTAATACACTGATGCTCAGTTGCTATCTCTTTTTTCAAATATGTTAGCTGGAAAATGGCATTAGTACGCTATATAGGTCTTATTTTGAAAGAAAACCCTATTTATTGTTTAGTTAAAATATTATATACTTTATATTATAATGTGAAGAAGATTACATATTTGCGATTCCTGGAATCTTTATTAGTTTCAAATATGTTCATTTATTTATTTACTTGTTTACTTACTTGGTGGTGCTGGGGCATGAACCCAGGGCCTCATGCATTTATTTTATTTTTAAATCAATGTGTGTGGCAGTTCTCGTTGGATGGCAAACACATTTCTGTTCCTAACCCCTTTCTTATGCATCCAATGGAAATCGGAAAAATTGAATTTTTTACTTTCCCAGCTTCTGTTCTGATTAAGGGTCAGTATGGTATAGTAGAGAATTCTGGGAAGGATTTCACTGGTGTCCTGTCCCTGTTCTTGCTTTTGATACTGATATAATGATTGGAACTTTGTTTTTTTTTTGCATTTTCATAATTTATTTATTTATTTTTTTATTTATGTTCATTTATTGGTGCATTGTAATTATACATTTTGATATATGTCAGGGTATGAACATCATACATGCACACATTGCACATTTAGCCCTCCCTCCTGATTGGAACTTTGATAGCCACTTTGTGAGCCTGAGGTGGTACACATGAAGGAAAGGCCCAGAGAATTAGGTTTCAGCTCTAGCAGATACCTCCCTCTACCGTGTGGTCTGACATGGTAGTCACTGGACACATGTGGCTAATAAGCACTTGAAGTATTGCTGATCTGAGTTGAGGTGTGCAGCAAGTATAAAATGCAAAGACTTCATATGAAAAATGGGAAAAAAGCTTTGTCACTTATATTTTCAATTTTGACTGCATGTTGAAATGATAGTATGTTGGACATACTCAATTAAATAAGCTATATTTAAAAATTAATTTTACCTGTTTACTTTTTTAAAAAGTAGCTACCAGAATATTTTCTATTACATTGGTCTTCATTTGTTCATTACAGTGGTCTTCATTTGTTCCTCACATTGTATTTCCACAGGGAAGCATTTCTTTAAACTTTTTTCCATGTGAAAAATATATTTAAGACAATAAAGTTTGGGCTGTCAGTTACTTAAGGCTGAAAGTTTTCCTTACTACTACCAAATATCATTTTCGAATGGCTGCATAAGAGGACTATGACAGTCATCGACTGAGTTTGTTTTTCTTCTGGTACTAGTGATTGAACCTGCTCTACCGCTGAGATACGTCTTCAGCCCTTTTTATTTTTTATTTTGAGATAGACTGTCACCAAGTTTTCCAGGTCGGCCTTCAACTTGCAATCCTCCTGCCTCAGCCTCCTGAGTTGCTGAGATTACAGGCCTGTGCCATTGTACCTGGCTGAGTCTTTTCTATACAATTATAGATGTGGTAGTTTTGATTAAACTTCAGTATAAACTTTGCTATTCTTGTGCTCATCCAATACTACTTTCTGGTTATTATTACTAAAAATATATATATTTATATATTAAAAGGTATATATATATATATATATATATATATATATATATATATATCTTTTAAACAGTAAAATGAGACAGATCTGGATATACATCTAGGTTCAACTTCTTAATGTCTGTGGACATTAAGTAGATTATTTAATATCCCTGAACCTCAATTTCCTTCGTTTTAAAACAAGATAATTTTTGGCAAAAGATTGTGTCAGGACACAATTTATAGGAGCTTATTTATAGGAAACAATTTATAGGAAATGAGTAACTCAGTGACTGGTAGATACAGGTAATAGTCTCCTAAAGAGTCTGTGCTAGTCAACTTTCCATTACTACACCAAAATACCTGAGATATGTAAACTTACAAAGAGAAGACGTCTTATTTTGACTCATGGTTTCAGACTGTGATTGATGGGCCCCATTGCTTTGGACCTGTGCTGAGGCAACACGCCATGACAGGGAGCATGTGGTGAGATAAGCCACTCAGCTCATGGCCGGGGATTAAAAGAGAGAGAGGGAGGAAGGAGCAGGGGCACACCCCCAGTGCCTAGAAGTCCTCCCAGAAGTCCACCTCTTAGTTTACACCCCCCACACCCCAACAGCACCAAGTTGGGAACAAAGTCTTTAACACATGGGCCTTTGGGGAACATTTCAGATTCAACTACAGCAATATCATAGCGCTTATTATAAAAATATAAATCTCAGGATCTCCAGTAGTATGTGGGTCAGTAAAGGAGAGAGAGTTGTTAAGAAATGTGTGAGTTGGTTGTTGTATTCAGTGGTAAAGACCCAGTGCAAAGGCTGGAGGTGGAGATGGGGCCTTGACCCTCCACTGGGGTCCTGCTGGAAGCCCTTCTCCCTGCCTTGGATATTACTCTTTCCATTTTTTATCCTTCCAAGGCCAATAAAGATTGAGATCCAGGATGAATGGAATAACAGGGAGGCACTAGTGAAAGAACTAAAAGCAGTGTGATTCTGACCCTGTAGAAAACAAGCTTGTTTGATTTAGGGAATCTGCACAATTTGATTTGGTTTTTTGCTTGTTTGTTGTTTGGTTTGTCCTGGCAGACATGTTTCGGAAGATAGTGTTATTATTATCTTAAAATTTTAAAAGCAAAAGGGAAAGATTCGAGCAGTAAGACCACAGTAGTAGGTAGTACTGATGACGGTATGGGAGAGAATCGGACCTCTGTCAGGCGTTCTTGGAAGGAAAGGGGAAATTATAGAAATATATCCATAATCATATAAGTGCATTCTCCCCTTCCCGCCACACATTTTACACGTGGTCCCCAAACAATCCAAATGGGTAGCAGTAACATTGCTGAGGTACATGATTTAATAAGAGAGTCAGTGCTATTGCAGTCAATATTTCAAATGCGACATTTTAAGAAGAGCACAATTGGGAGAGAGAAAGTCTTAAAACGGATTAAAATTTAAACAATTCCCAATCAAATGGAAATGTTCTGGGAATAGTGCCAGAGAGTATTGTTGAATTGGTTTTAATATAAGCATTCTAAATTTAACCAGCTGGAATTATTTGCAATTTTTTGGGAAGTTATATATGGGGATATGTTGTATGGATATTTAAATACAATATTTATTCTTTTAAAGAATCAGACCTAGTTCTTGTTGGCTGAGGCATCAGAGTATTTGTATTATGTTCAGAATACAGAATCATTGAATTTTAAGATGAGATGGAATCTTAGCGGCCGCTGAGTACAATTCTATTTTTTGTTGATAGGGAAACAGATCTGGGGACACCGAGGCTGATCATCAGTATGCAGTTGGCTGAGGCAGGTCTGGGAGCCTGCTCTGCTCACATCCAAGCGAGGGTGTCTTTTCAGGACACCCAGCTGCATTCCCAGTAAATGTTGTGACAGGCTGCTACAGGCCTGCTCTCTGGACAGACAGGCTCTTCTGCTAACCTCACTGGGTAACAGATGTGCTTTTTAACAAGGGCCTAGGGGTAAAAGCTTAATCTAAAGTAATGACAAATGCGGAAGGCACCGAAAGCACTGCCACAGGCTGGAGAGGTCTCTTGGCATTATCTATAATGTGGGATTGTCTCAGTGGAAATAGATTGAAGGTTGTGCAAGTGTCAAGTCCACTGCCTGTGCTGCCTTTGATAAATGTCCGGGAGTTGAAAAAAAATAAAAATAATACACTGCTTAAGACCTTAAGAATTGTCTTCCCATTGTAGCTGAATAGGAATAATATTAATAACAACAACTCCTGCCCCACTTTTATATATAAAGTTGGATTGCAAGAAAAAGACACAGTATGATAGAAACACAATTTATGTAAGCTCTAGGTAAAGATTTCCTCATGCCTGGCTGGAACTGCTAGCTTCTCAAACACTCTATTTCAGCCTATTTCAGTCACCCCTAAGTCTGACTAGCACCCCATGCCCCAGATTGCAACTAGGAAAGGAAGCAGATTTAGCTGTATGCTGAGATCTCAGTCCATGAATCAGCCTACCCCACAGAGAAGTTGTGACGTCCTACTGCAGAGTTGCAGGGAGCAGCATCTTCTGCACCTGCAAATGGCTGGGGGCACAGAGTCTCTCTGATGATGATGAGTGGGATGGCAGAGGGGAGGCTCATTGTTGACAGCCCAGAGCAAGGAAGAATTGATTCTGGTTGCTGCTGAAAAGCTCACAGTGAAACACTGGGGAAAAATTACAAGCTGTAAAGGGCATTGAAGAGTCAGGATACAAAACAGAGGATACTATTAGCTCATCTAAATTTTAGTCTTAAAAAGTAAATCTTTGAAAATCTAGCAAAATGTAGGAGAAGCTGGGTGTGGTGGTGCACGCCTGTTATCCCAGGATTTGGGAGGCTAAGACAGGAAGATCGCAGATTCGAGGCCAGCCTCAGCAACTTAGCAAGGCCCTCAGCAACCTTGCAAGACTCTGTTTCAAAATAAAAAATAAAAAGGGATGAGTGTACCTTGGAGGTAGAATGCCCCTGGGTTCAATCCCCACTACCACCACCAAAAAAAAAAAAAAAAAAAAAATAGGAGCAGAAAAGAAAGAAGGGTATAAATTGCAGACCTCATTTCTGATCTCAGGTGGCCAGATCCTTTTCTCTGGAAATTGAGAAACTAAGCCTTCTTCCCTGATTACCAGAACAAGTTGTTTACAAGAACTTAAGTTGTCTGTGCATGTGCAAGTATGTATGGATGTGCATGTCAATGCATGAAAGAGCATGCAAATGTATGTATGGGTTTTGGTGCAAATGTATGTGTATGAATGTGTGTATGTCTGTGTACAAGTTTGTGTGCATGTGTGTATATGAGTATGTGTGTGTATGAATACGTTTATAGATGTTCATTTGTGCATATGTGCATGTGTGGATATGAGTGTGTATATGTGTATAAGTTTGTGTGCATATGTGTGAGTATGTGTGTGAAAGTGAGAATGTGTGTATAACTGTGGGTACATAGGTGTGCACACGAGTATGTGCAGAGGAGTGTATGTGCATAAGTTCGTGTATATATATATATAAGTGTTGTGAGTGTGTCTATCAATGAAGAGGGCTCAGAAGAAAAAAGGGCTTACTTTCTTTCCCCAGTGCATGTGCTGAGATGTCCCAAAGTGGCTTTTGTTTAAAAGCAGAAAATGTGAAGACAGGAACCAAGAAAGAAGAAAAGGTATTGGCTGATGTGCTATGACTATAATGATGGGTAGTGGGATGTTACACCTACATCTGCTTGTATTATTAAGATTTTCTTATTTTTCCATCTTTGGGGATAGGGCTGGAATTTAGCTGTTTTTATACATCTGCTGATATCTGGTGTAATGACTTGTATTATAAATACCCAATCACATAAGTAACATGCACTCTTTCCATTACTGTGCTCCTATTCTAAAAGTCCAGTTACAGGATCTGCTTTCCGCCTTGTATTTCACCCACTGGATTGGTCTCTAGAGGACTTTTCCAATTTGGAAACGGAAGTTTCTCAGTTCTAGAAAGTTTTTTGAATAATGTTGTTGAATCTCCTTTTTCTCCAATATTTTTGTTCTCTCTTTCTGGAGGTCTTATTTATTTAAGTCCCCATATTGGGATTCTATTATTTGTACCTCGCTTTCTTTATTCCTATGATATCTCCCCTGCATTTTCTGAGATATTTCTTAAGCTTTATGAATGGTTTTGAATATTTCATTTATAACATCTTATTTTTTATGAGAATTTCTAAAAAATTAATTTATTTTTCTCTGTTTTTTTTCTTCCATTTCATGGATTGTCTCTTTTTTCTAGGAAGATATTAAGTATAGTTTAAGTTTTCTCTGCTTTCTGCTTGGTTTCCAATTTTTTTCATTTCATTAGTTAGATGCTTTTCTCTGATGGCAGGTGATTTTGGCTGTCCACTCATATTTGGGTGTTAGGCAGTAAGTGAATAAGAAGTCATGTCTGTGTATGTGTGAATTGTGCCATGACAATTTGAGTCATGAGTTTCAATATCGTATGCTCAGCCTGGCCTGTTTTATTGAGCTATCTCTTATCAGAAGATTTTAATTTTATTAATTTTTCTTCTGAGATAATGTTGTATTCAGAAAGGAATTTTCCTGCTTTCCATCTGAGGTATATTAGTCTGGCTTTTTAGCATGCTTGGTGCAAAGTGGGAGAAAGAAGTTTGGGAGCCATCCCTTCATACATAGACTCACTAATCACCTGGTTTTCAGTTTGGTCCCTCACCCTCAGCTACCCAGTGTCCCCATTTTGAGAACTTCCTGGGGTTCTGTGTACTCAATAAGACCACCTCCAAAAATATAACATCTGGGTCAAATATATGACTATATTTAAAAGTATTGACACATATTGGCATTTTTGGAAATTTTAATTTATTTTGTAACAGTTTTTTTGAATAACTATTGACATACAACAAGCTATATTTATATTTGAAGTATAGTTTGATGACTTTTGACATGTGTGGAAACATCATTATAATAAAAAATGTAAGCATATCTATTACCTCCAAAATTTTTTGTATACCTAGAGCATTTTATTTATTGATGACTTTTAAGAGAATTAACAAATTAATAGTACTGAGTCATTTGACCAATGAACATTGTATTTTAGATATTTTATTTTATGGTACTGGGAATTGAACCCAGAGGCATTCTACCACTGAGCTACACACCTAGCCCTATTTTTTTTTTTTTTTTTTTTTGCGGTACCGGGGATTGAACCCAGGGGCATTCTACCTCCGAGCTACAGCCCCAGCCCTATTTTTTATCCTTTATTGAAACCGGGTCTCATGAATTGTGGAGGGCCTCACTAAGTAGCTGAGGCTGGCCACGAACCCGGATCCTCTGGTCTCCGCCTCCCAAGTACTGGGATTACAAGCATGTGCCACCACGCCCGGCTCTATTTTGTTTTTTATTTTGAAAAGAGGTCTTGCCAAATTACTGTGCTCTGGCTTCAAATCTGTTATCCTTCTGTGTCTGCCTCCCAAATACTGGGATTATAGGTGTGTGCCATTGCTAAACTCATTTGTTAGATCTTGTAAAAATTTTTTTTCAATTCCATCAGATTTGCTACACAAGTATCTATGTGTCTGTTCATAAAAACAGTTTTATTTCTATCTTTCCAATCTGGATTCCTATTATTTCCTTTTTTTTTTTGCGGTACCGGGGATTGAACCCAGGGGCGTTCTACCTCCGCGCTACACCCCCGGCCCTATTTTTTTATACTTTATTTTGAAACCAGGTCTCACGAAGTTGCAGAGGGCCTCACTAGGTAGAAAGAGAGAGAGAGAGATGAGGCTGGCCGCGAACCCGGATCCTCTGGTCTCCGCCTCCCAAAGTACTGGGATTACAAGTGTGCGCCACCACGACCGGCCTATTATTTCCTAATACCTATTAATCTTGCCTAATTACAGAATCTCCATCATAGTTTCGAATAAAGTGGTAACCATTCTTGTCTTATTCTGATCTTACGAGAAAAGCATTCAGTCTTTCACCATTAAGTATAATGTTAGGTACAGGTTTTCCACAGATGAGTTTTAATCAGTTGAAAAAGTTCCCTTAAATTATGAGTTTGCTAAGAGTTGTTTTTTTTACTTTTAGTCAAGAATTGGACATTGTCAATTGCTATATTTTTGTTGAGTTGGTCATATGAGTTTTATTTATTAATATGTGAATTAAGTTGATTGTTTTCAAATTTTAAAATTGCTTTACATTCCTAGGATAAACCCTACTTAGATAGAATGAATTATCCTTTTTATACATTGTTGCAATCTATTTACTAATATTTTGTTTAGAAATTTTGCATTAGTGTTCATGTGGGATAGTGACCTGTAGCTTTCTTTTCTTTTAATGTATTTGTCTGGTTTTGGTATCAAAGTAATTCTGGTCTCATAGTATGAATTGGAAAGAGTTTCCTCCCTTTCCTGTTTCCTGGAAGGATTTGTATGGAATGGGAATTTTTTCTTCCTTAGTATTAGATGTTATTAATTTTATTGATCATTTCAAAGAAATAGCTTTTGATTTTATTAATTTTATCTACTGATTTTTTTATTATTTATTGGTTTCTATAGTGATCTGCATCATTTCCTTTCTTCTACTTACTTTGAATTAATTTGTTCTTCTGTTTCTACGTTCTAAGGTGGAAGCTAAGTTCATTACCTCATGAGTATGCTTTCCTTCTCATCCACCTCCTCCTTCTATTTGTGACACTGGGGATTGAACCCAGAAACATTCTACTTCCAAGCTGTACCCCTAGCCCTTTTTATTTTTTGTTTTGAAACAGTGTCTTGCTAAGTTGCTGGGGGTCTCTCTAAGTTGCTGAGGTGGCCTTGGGCCTGTGATCCTCTTGTCACAGTCTCTCAAGTGATGTAATTGTAGCGTGCATCACTGCACCCTGCACCATTTTTCTTCCCTAATACAGGTATTTACTGCTGAAAATGTCTCCCTAAGTAATGCTTTGGTGACATGTCACATACTTTAATTTCAACTTTCCACTTCACCATTTTTAAACATTTAAGTTGCTTAGACATTTTATAGCACAATGATATTTTGGATTTGCCTAATACTTTTCAGGATTTAAAAACAATTTACTTCATTTTTCCCCTCAATATAAGCTAAAAGAGGTACTTGAATAGTTGGTCAAAAATATTTGTGCCAAGTACTGATGATGTGAAAGCAACAAAACAAAGTCCCCTCTGTTAAGTAGCTTTATTTATTCATTTGCAGAAGAAGTATCTTAAAGGAGATGCAGAGACACAGTGAAATTAAGTGGCTTACTGAAGATCACATGGCTATACATGCTAAACCCTTAGTCTCTTAATCCTGATATTAGGGTCCTTTTTTATATACCCTGGTATTTCACAATAATTGTTTTCATTAAATGTAAAAATATGATTGATATTAAAACATAAGTACATTACTAAAGCAGATTCATATAAAGAACCCTCAATTTAAACCACAGCTGTTGTTTACTGGGCTGATGTGAAGTTAACTGATTCTCTCATTATAATTCAGTCAGAAGAAGAGATGTAGACCAGTGTTAATACCACCTGATTGAGAAGGTTACTAGTCCACCAACCCACATTCCTCTTGGACCAACAGCTTTACTTTTCTGGTTCTCAGTTTCCACTTTTTAAGATAATGAGACAAGACCAAATGATCTAATTCACATTCCTTCTAACTTGTTGATAGTAAGGATTTGAATTTTAAATATTTGTTCAGAATTTACTATGGTATTTTATTGGGGGTTCAAAAACAAGGTAAAACACAATACTTGTACTAAAACATACTAGTTAAGGAGGCAAGACACATATGCATGAAATATTTTAAAGTGCCAGGTTGGGTGACACCTACAGTAATGCATTAGAACACTGGGATAATGTTACCCTCTCCTCTGGGCATTTGATGTTTGGAGACACTTTTGATGATCACTACTACGAGGTGACTCCTGTGATATCTAGTGGGTAGAGACCAAGAATGGTGCCTCACAAAAAATTACCTGGACCAAAATGTTAATATGCTGAGACTGAGAAATGCTGCTCTGCATATTCATTAGAAAAGCCACTGTGGGAAGGAAAGATCAGGAGAGATCCATGGAGGAGCTATGTTTTTCCATGACCCTTGAGCATGGTTACATCTAGAGAGCCACAAGGTAAACAGATTATGGGGAAAGGGATCAGCTCTGTTTATGTGGGAGCAACGAGAAACCCAGTGCAGCTGGAGTTGAGGGCTCACACAGCAGCAAGAGAGTTATGTTGGTGCTGTATTGTGGAGAACCTCAAATGCCAGGATGGAGACTTCTTACTGTATTTATTAGACAACGGGGAGCCATTCACTGGGTGTGCTTGAAAGCAGGCAGTGTTTTAGTTAGATTAGTCTGGCAGTGGTCTGAGGATCTATTGTAGTGGAGAGGTTGGGAGACAATCAGGAGGTTATTATAACAATCCAACCTTGAGGTATTGAGTATTAATTCAAGCAGAACTTTACTTAACTGTGATGCCTGGACCACATAGCCTTGTCTAAATGCACCAAATCATGTCGCAAGTACATAAACAACGAGTTCTAGTTTATAAGTGACCTGGGTTGGTGAGCCATGCGATTTTGCTCATGTGTTTACATAAAGTGCATTCGATATCTTAAAAAAAATTTTTAAAATTTTACAAACAGAAGCAATGAAAAACTCTCAGTTGTAGACATGTTATCTTTTATCACTTTAATGTTAGATCCCTTGTGTTCTCTAAAGCAGTACTCCTTAAATGCTGAGTTCCATGAATCACAGTCAGTCCATTGCTTTGTAAGTTTGCCACCATGCTTGTTTCCACTTGTCTGGGCAAAAATAAACAACCACCAGAACGTTCCCTCCTCAGGCTCTCAGTGGGAGGTGAGGTGAAGCTCTCTGGAAGTTGGGAAGTTTCTTCAATGCGTGTCAGTTTTATTATTGACTTTACATCAGTAGGAGCAGTTCAAGCAACAACTTTTCTCCCTTCATTCTCTCATTCCCCCATGGCTCTGATTGAATAGCTAACCCTTGTTCTATCAGTGTAATTAATGCATTGAACTCAGATTTGGACTAGAGAATTGATTCTTTGAAGTTTGCAAGAAGCAATCTTGTGACCATCACTGCGGAAATAAATTGTTCTACCAAGTTGTCATAATTACCTTGTTATATCCCGTTTGTAGCAGGACCTCAATAAATACGAAAGATGCAGACAAATGAATGGATGAAAGGTTTTCAATGTATCAAGGCAAAGATCCTGAAATTGATTTCTGGCTTTGTCAAAAATTAGCTTTTAGGGAAAGTAGAATTCTTTCTAATGGAACAAAAAGGTAAAAAAAATGTTTTTGTATTAGAAAGGACACTCTAGGAAATTTTAAATTTAGAAAATCAGCTGCTTTCAAACTCTACTGTTCTGAAGATATTTATGGCCAACTTAGATCACAGAGAAGAAAATTGATAATAACCGATTTAGCCTTTTGAATTGAATAACTTTAATAATTGACTTAGCCTTTTGAATTGAAGCTTTCTTTCATGATAAATGTAACTTTGGGGTAATTAAATAAACTATGAGTTACCTTTTCTATGAAGAAAGTATTGAAATGATCTATGTAACTGAACAGCCTGTACTTGATCCGTAAGTTAGCTCAAGTAAAACTCCCTCCCAGTGATCATTCTGCTGATAAGGACAAAATCCTCTCTGGTAGGATCATTCTATTGATGTGAAGACCCTGAGAGAGAATCTTTACCAACAGCTGGAGGAAAGATAAGAGAGGCAAGTGTTAATGTACATGTGCCCATCGTCACAGAGCTAGGTCATTTGATGATGCTGCTCAAAATACTCCCTTGTTTGGTTTCTCTGTGCATGGAATGCTCTAAATTACTTCAGCGCTTGCTAATAAAAGAGGTGGGCTGAATAGGCAGATAGCAACGTTAGCAAAAAGAAATACTAGAGGTGAAAACACAGGACAGAGCACCTGGTCGTGGTCATTTACTATCACATTAAAGTTGCCAGAGAGTTGGGTGTCTGTCATTGAGGCAAAGGTTTCCTTAGATTATTGCTTCAGGAAACTGGGAAGGCCTGGAACTATCCTTGGGTATGTTGGTTCCACCATCTTTGATCACACACGACCATTTTTCAGGATCACTGCTTGGTAGAAATTGTCTGTCTCCCAGTCAGCAGTGTCCCTTATACTAACTGCATGTCAAGGGGTGGCTAGTGTCACCTGGCTCATCCCCAGCACAGTCCACTATCTACCACTGCAGGCCACGGCTTGAGAAGGTGCCACCTCATTTTAAAGGGTATATTTCAGATGTCTGATAGCTATCTCAAAACTGCTAAAATGGAGGAAAGCTTCACATGAAAATATTGGTTTTTAAAGTTAGATGCTGACTTTCCCACTGTAGTGTGCTCAGAGGGACTTGTAATGCATAGAGATACGAGAGGGAAGGAAGACTCTGGAAGGCTGGAAGATTTGGGGGAACTTGCTTACATTAGACACATACCCAAAAGGAGAGGAGATAAAGAAAAGGGAAAGGATGAGGAATAGAGCCCCAGATTCATGGCATTTTGGTCCTTTCTCATACTTCTTCAGTCTTTAAATACTATAGATAGGCTAAGTTGGGTTAAAATTAAGCCAGGCATAACTGAGGGGACAAGAACTCAAAATACCAGTAAACAAGCAGCAAGCATTCTGAGGAGAGGATGATGGTCAAAGTCAGGATGGATCTAAGTATGTATATGGTGCCCATCAAAGGGTTTGAATAACACTTTAGGCTTTTATTTAGCACCATCTGGCAAAAGCCACATCATCTGCCTCAAGGCCCAGGATTTTTCTCAATCTAGTTTTATATCCCCCAAGGGATTCTCTCTGTGTGCAATAGACCCTGATAAAAACAATGCTCTTGACATTCTCCTAGGAGAGAGGTGAAGGCTTAGAGATAAAACCACATACAGGAATTATCCACCAGTAGCCCGGAGGGAGGGAACACCCTTAGGGGAGCAGGAAATGTAGAAGATAATCTGGACTAATGTCCTTCGTATTTCTAAAAGGAGTTTGAGCAGTGGGGTGGGATTTGAGAGGTCGATTTTAAATATGCATTATGCATTTAGGTAGCTTTACTGGCGTGTCAGTTAAAAAGTTCCAGTCTTTAAAACGATACTTGAAAAATAGGACCATCACTCTTCAGAAGATAAAAATTATTTTGGAAAGAAAACAAATGTGAAGCTTCATGTAGGATCTAGAAAATTTAGCCCCCCCAGGCCCGAGTTTCCTCATCTGTGAAATAAAGGGATTAGAATAAATGCTTTTCTAATGCTTCCAGCTCAAAGATTTTAGGTTTTGATTATGTTAATTACACAGAATTTATTAACATTGAGTGCTAATTAAATTCAAGACCCCTTTCAGATTCTAGTGATACAAGGAGTCTAAGACTGATCTTAGTCTCCATGTATCATAAAAGTATTTGGAAACACAGGGTATAGGAGTAAATGAAAATGTATGAATCCTGTTCCACAAGCTCAGGTGTAACAAAAGTAGGCAAATTTTTGTTTTCTAAGAATTAATTTAATATAGTGTGAAAAATGTAATCTCATTACTTTGGGGAAAGTTTGTACCCTTCTACGGATTTGTGCCACAAATGGTTCTGGGGCTTGTAATAATGCTAAGCTAGGGTGAACTCTGATACACAGTTATTGCTTCATATAAGCTAATGTTAAGAAACTTGGGGTCCCAGTGGGCATGGCCTCCTTAGGTCCTGTGACAGGCAGCTGCTTCCTTGCCATGTGTGGGACTTGGAGACCTTCCTCCAGGCTGCTTGTGCCCATCTGCGACTCCTGCCACATAGGCACACTCTCTGGATCTGCGAGGTCTCACTGCGAGCCTTTCGGGACCCGAGTGCTCTGAGAAATTGCAGATACTGCCTGTCTCTCCCTGCCCGGGATAGATCCTTAGTCTGGACTGAATCATTTTTTTTTTCTTCAGGTTTCTTCAAAGCTACTCTGTTTGAGTTTGTGAGCTTTCCAAGTTCTCCATTGGGTTTTGGCTTTTGAAATATCAAAATAAGAAAGACTTTCAAGCTACTTTTTCTTCATCTGCCTCCTCTGAAGCAGTGAATGGTCAACTTTCTTTTACGTGGAGGGAAGAGGAAGGGGAAAAGTGTTACTGTCCTAAATGATTTGATTAATGGCTAAGAAATAATAGAAATCATAAGAGAATGACCTTGTCTTCCTGGATGTGTACTTTTTAAATTAAAAGTACATTTTAACACTGCACATTTGCCAGGAGTAGAATTTTGCAAGTCCTCCGAAGGAGGTCACTTGGTGTTATGTCCACAGGCCATCATACCAAGGCAGTAGAGTAGGTTGTGGACAGGCCAAAGAAAGTGCTTGGAGACAGCCTGGGAGATATATGATTTATTGGGGGAAACTTTACAAGAGATCAGCGACTGCTCCAAAAAGAGTTTAGTGGCGACAAGCTGACAGCATCTCTGTCTCTCAAGGTGATTTGTTTGCCAGAGTCTCCTCTCACTCACAGTGTTGTGTCCTGTGGTGGCAGGCTGGATGAGTGACACATACCCTCTCCAGACAGTCCCCAGTTCCATGCCCATCTTCACTCAGAGAGGGGCAGGAGAAGTGACATCATCAGCATCAGCTTGCTTAGTTTGCTCCTATGACCAGCATCCCAAGGAGAACTGTCCTGGTGTGCACACAAGAAAGTAGTTTTCTAAAGATAATGCTAAGTTGTTCCAGGTACCAGTGTGCACAAGAGAAAGCCAGTGGCTTTCAAGATAATATCTGGAATTTTTCAGCCCAGGCTTGATCTCATTGTTCCCTTAACTTGTCTAGGTTGAGACCAGAAAGGGGGCATTATGGGACATGATGTTTTACCATCCCTTGTTTTGTTAGGGATGGTACACTTGGAAAATCTGAGCCAGCAGGGAGAATTGTTAGCTTCCTCTGAGAAGGCGTGGAGGATGTCAATCTTCTCTCCATATTCAAATTAATAGAAAATTTAGAACATTCTTTCCAGAGAGGAACTTGGTGAGACTGCCAAGTGTGAATGGGTGGCTCATGAGATGGAAAAGAGAAATCTGCTACTCTTGTCTGGTGACAGCAAAGAACCCCATAAGAAGAAAGAGCCTGGGAGTGGTGCTCTCCATCTGAGGCAAGGTCACTAGACTGAATATGGAGCCTGAACAGGAGCTTCAAGGGTCTGTGAGCATCTGGAGGGAACTTGTGATATTCTTTGTGTGTTTGGTTTCCTTTTGAGTCTGGCAGGTGAATAGGTTTGGATTTTGGGAAGGAGGTTGGTGGGGAATTGCCAGAGGCATGGCAACTTGCCAAGAAGTAAGAGTTTTTCTCAAGGTGCAGAAGGTCAGAACTTGGGTCTTTATGCCCAGCACATAAAAGACAAGGTGGTTTGAAGTCAGAGGAAGCATGGAAGTGGTCCACTACCCAGACAGATGACGACGCAAAGCTCCAGTGTAAATATTCTCCAAATTAGGCTTATGGCATCTGGGATGGACAGGGTGCGGGAGGACAAGAAACAAGGGCCTGTCTTCCCAGAAATTAAAACAGCCAAGTCAGTTAGTGGTTATTCTGAATTTATGCTATGGTTTAAAACTGTGCATTGAAATAGGACTGTTTCTGAGTTTGTTGCTATGTTTTTTTTTTAATTTTGTTTTCGATATAGCAGAGACCCTTTTGAGCATTCTAGTCTCGTTTTGGAGAGACCTCTGAAAATTCCAGGTTATCTCAACTGAGCAGTGGGATAAAAAACCCTTCTTCCTTTTACTCAAACTTAAACTTGGAGAACAGAAAGGAATGAAGTGTTCTCAGGGTCAGAGAGAGGGTTGTGGTCATCTGGAAGAAAGGTGGTAGGGCTAAGGGCACACACGACGTACTCCTGAACTAAACATGCACTCCTCTACAGAGAATGTGCTGGTAGGGAGGGAGAAACAGCTGTGTCTGGATCTGCTCGAAAAATTTTCATGAAAGTGTTTTTTTTTTTTCTTTTGGTGGTACCGGGGATTGAATCCAGGAGTGTTCTACCTCTGAGTTACACCCCCAGCCCTATTTTATTTTTATTTTAAAACAGGACCTTTCTAGGTTGCTGAGGCTGGCCTTGAACCTGTGATCCTCTTGTCTCAGCCTCCCAAGTACTGAGATTACAGGTGTGCGCCACCATGTGAGCTAGACCTAGAAATATGGATAAGAACTCAGAGAAATTTACTTAGGTATGAGCATGCTTTATCTATGCATGTTAGTTTCAACATTCAATTCTCAAAACCCAGCATATTCATTCCAGGGGCAGCCTTGTAAACTCAGTTCATATTCTGGATTCTCAGGCTTGGCTCTTGAATGAGGAAGAAGGAAACTTACTTTCAATGTTATCACTGTAAAGTAAGTTGATAGTGGATTAAATGAAGATATATGGAATATTCCACAGAAACTAATTTTTAGGAAATCTGAAAACCTAGATGAATCATGTTTTTAATATCTCCTTATATGAGTTATGCGATGGAAGATAAGTATTAGCAGGCAGCAAATTATTGTGCCTTAGCCCATGTTTAAGAGAACTCTGACCTTGTCGTTTATAACTTTATGAGCAGTGGGGCAAAGTAAGGAGATTATTTGATTAGTTTTTTATGCATATGTACATTTCTGCAGGATTTTAACTGGGAGATGGATCAGGGAACTACAGATCTAATAACTTTTAGATGCTTTGTTTGGGAAGAGAGACATTCACTCAGAAAGACTGGTTTCTAGATCCTGTTATGTTACTAATTAGCACTGTGACCTTGATACTTGATCTCTCTCTCCTCATTTCAAGAGTTGGATTATGCCAGGATTCCCAGTCTTTCTCTGAGTTTTTCTCCAATCCCCCAAAATTCTAAATGTTTTTTTTTTGTTTCCAAAGAGGGCTAATGAAGAACTGTTATTAATCTGATTTTATAATTTTATGAATTTATAGTATAAAACTATAGCCCTTCCATTTATATCACTGGGGCCAGAAGAATTTGTGAATGATAAAATTGAGAAAGTGTAGAAATTAGTTAATAAAATTCCTGAGCAGAATTTAGGAGGGAGCACTATCCACACTTTCTTTTTGAGGAATCCTAGAAAATTACAGACATTGGGCATTTGTTGTAAAAACATTCATGGGCCCTTCAGCCATTCACATCCCAATTTGTGCTTGCTTTTCAGGCCTATTTATTCTGGAGCAGGGACTTCAGCTAACTTCTTATAAGATTCTATATAAGCCTAATATCTGGAGACTAAATAGTTATAGTCCTCAATATCTCCATTTCCCGTGTCTCTAAAATTTAAGCCTTTTTTTGTTTTTGCTTTGTTCAACAATCACAGGGGGGAAAGACCAGGCTAACAATCTTTCAAGACTACCACAGACATGGATTGTGCTGCCCGTAGGTTCTGTTTGCTTGGCTGTTCTATGTCTTCTTCTTTAGACAGTCCTGGATTGTAGATTTGGGATAGTCTGGCCAATGCCAGAATATTTTCCTAGGTCTTCCCTTCTCCAGTGTAGGTTCCACTTCTGCTGGTCTAAATTTCAATGTCTAAGGTCTCTTCTAGCATTAAAATATTAAGATTCTATATGAAGGTTTGGAAATGTTAGTGCCTTTTAAAAACAACTAATGTATAAATTTCCAAGCTAGAATGGGAACAGGAAGTGAAATAATAAAGGGACTAGGGTAACATCAATGACTCATACTGTTGTATGCATGGCTTTTCCTAGCTATATAGAGCTTTGTGTGAGTGCCAATATTTGTCAGTGGGGCCTTCTCATCCTGTCTCCATCTCATCTTTCTCTTTAAGAGATATTACAAGTGTCCTTATATATAGTACTAGTTCTTCTTTGGACTTAATCCTTGTTAACATATCAAGTCAACATTTGCATTATATATAAGGAATTTGACGGTCAAGTTTTAAATGGTATTGAGTAACAAGGAAATTCTGGGGTTTTATATGAGGTGGGAGTTTAGACTTTTTGCTCTGGTTTCCACTTCAGGAAGACTTCTTTGTTTGCCTATTTTTTATATATAGGTAGAAACAGTTTTTAATGAAAGTGACATTTTGTTGCATTCTTATTTTCTACTCTGTTTTAAAAACCTTGTAGGTTAGCTCTGAGAGAATGATGCAGGAAAATCACCACCTGTGCCCTATTTGACCCTGAGCCTCTGAAATTATTAATTCCTCAATGTAGTGGGAATTCATAACCATGATTTTATTCGAAACTATCGAAGTACATGGCCATTACAGATTTATTGCATATTTATAGTATACAGATTACATGATATTTATAGTCCTAATTTAATAGCAAACACAAAGTTTCCATGCTGCAAATGACTATTAAAATCACGGGAACTATGGAAATTAGATTTATTTGGGCTTCTGTGGCTGCCTGAATTCCACAAGATAAATGCCAGATTATCTTTTATTGCCAGACCCCATACTTAAGGAAACCATGAAAAACTTGGAATTTCCTAAATAACTGTCACAAAGATACAGTTCAATTTAGACTCTAAAAATGCATTATTATGCAGTTTCTACCCCCACTCCAAAACTGCTATGTCTTCCTTTTCCTCAAACTCCCAGAACTCCTACTATGCTTCTCATATTTCATTTGCTTCATGTTTGACATAAAATTCTAAAATTGTCTGCATATATGTCACTATCACTGTGAACTACATTATGATGAAAGACTACAATGCATCAATAAAAGTATTAAAAATAAAATAATTCTAAATATATTATTATTATAGGCACCTGATTTTATTGTTAAATAAAGTCATAGCTAAATTTTGTCATCTTAATAGTCATTTGTTGTTTGGCTTATATTCTTGAATTTCAAGCTACCTCTGTCAATAAGCATTTATAAGTCACCTGTTGTGAGTTCAAAACTATCTTTAGATTAATGAGAATGTAATAAACGTTCAGCTATTATTCCTTCCCTCCCTCACAGTGCTTATTGTGGTGGTATGATAAACAATTTAGAAGAAAGATTGAAGTTAAAAAACTCTTAGATTATTGTGCATATATGAACTTTGAGTAATAATGCTTCCTATTAGTTTTGTACATTTACAAGAGAGATATAGACCAACAAATCAGAGATACATTGATGACTACTAGTCAGTTGTGGTAATTGTGAAAGTAGAGACAGAAATGACTCTGGGGTTAAGAGTTCATGGTACAGGTATGAATTAAATCGAATAATGACTTTATGCATAGATTCTACCATCTCATTGAGGCTGGAGAGGTTTACACTGCATCTAATAGAAATTATCTGTGAAAATGTAAGATGCACATATGTGTGCACACATGCATATATAAAATACGTATGTATTCATGCTTATCTATGTATAATATATTTACCATATCTATTAACCATCTATGAATCTACATATCTATCTATCATCTATCTATCATCCATCTATCAATCATCTATCATCATCATCAATCTACCTATCATCTTTTGTCTATCTCTTTGTCACCTATCATCATCTTTCTATCACATGTCTACACATCTACCTATTGATTGATCTGTTCATCTATATATATTATCTATCAATCAATCAATCAATCAATCATTTACCTATCTATTCATACACATGTAGGCAAACACACATTATACAGAGACCCCATTAGATAGCTACATTGACCCTAATCTGAAGCCTCATAACATATATTTCTGAAGAAATATATTTATTTCTGAAGAAGAAATATATATATTTCTGAAGAAATATATCCATTAGTCTTCTTTTATTTTTCAGATCACTGACCATATGGGTATGCAAAAATCCCTGTGTCTGAACATTTCCATGTTGTTTATCTCTATGAAATTCCCTACACTTTGTTAACCTCATTTAGATAGAACTCCTTAGTAAGAAATCATACTCCATATTCACTCTTCTTATAAGCTCAAACTTCTGGCTAATTTTGGGCACTATAATGTATCTCAGGTTATTCTTTTGGAGAGTGTCATATTTTAATTCATAAATGTATGGTAGAATCAAGTCTCTGCCTCTCCCCTCATTGCTATATTACTTCCAAACAAAGGAGTTTTGGGATATGTAAGCATTAATTTCTGGTTGACCACTTTCCCAAGGTCACATTATTTTTGCTTCAATTAATATTACATTTGAGCATTTGCATATCCCATAGTGTCTCTGGATTAAATAGAAAACATATGATTAATTCCATTGGTAGCCACATCACTGTTCTGGATACCTTATTAACATATAAATGATTTGGTTGAAAATGGAATGTATTCCCCCTACATTTAGTCAGAATGTGGTAACAGCCCCTTCATTAGTAATATTTCTCGTGTAGCTCTCTCTCTCTCTGTTTAACACCCCTACTTTCTTTTTTTCTGTTACATGTTCTTGCAAGATCCTTACTGATAAATGTTAGTTTGTCACCTTGTGCCCAAAACTATATCATTTATTTTTTTCATTGTTTCACAATAAAAATAGAAAAAATTACACAAATGTTAATTTACCTTTTTCTTTAAGGAAACCAAGTCTGGTTCTGAGCAAGTTGTCATTAGTGTACACTTCAGGGAAGGTCTGAGTTTTGACCAGTGTGCTGGCTACGCAATTAAGCAGCTGGGCTCAGAATCATGATAGTGATAGAGTTCTAATGCTGGCTATGCTGTGTGTACTCTGGTCTGACCTGGGGGCAGGGGAGAGGACATCCGGAAGATTTCTTAGAGAAATAACTTCTGAACTGAGACCTGGAGGTTAAATGTTAGCCAATGGTAGTGGGAGGTAGGAGAATGATAATAAAGAGAGGAAATAGACTGTAGAAAGAAGTCAAGGGACAATAAACATGGCAGGGCGGTTTGACTGAAAGTGATTCCATAAGCTGGAACTCAGAGCTAGAGATGAGGATGAAAAGAGAACTGTGGACGAGCAGGCAGAGAACCGCTTATTGGGGCCATTCAAATGAATTTACAGGGTTGGATGTTATAACAAAAGTCATTGAAGGGAAACTAGGCACCAAAATACCCAAGCGTCTAAATAAGAATGCTATTTTATTCTCAATTATATGAGCAGAATGCTGTATTTTCTTTTTAGGGCAAAAGATTCTATCTTTAATAACATTCAGAAAGCTCAACTAATATATTAATCAATGAAATATAGCCTCTTCAGAGCAGAAACTACCCCCATCAAAATGATCTTATTTTGGTATTTCTTAAAATCTTGAGCATGGCTTTGGATTGTTTTCCTGCGTTTAGCTGTCTAGCGTAGTTCTGAGGAGGGGACATCAATTCTTGTTAACTGAAATGATATTTCTGAATTATTCATGTCCCTCCAAATGTTTTTTTAGGTATGCTTCGTTCTGATACAAGCAATACAATTAGGGAAAGGGATTCTTTAAAGTATTTTTATGTGAAATATCAGTATGCAGGACATTGTCATGGAACCATTTTTTAAAAAATAAAAGAATCTTAATTACCTAGGGAAAGAGTTGGGGAATACTTTAAAACCCTTATATGGAATTACATTTACATTATTATAAAAGGTAAGAAATTAGTCACTGTTCATAGAATCCCTCAGGTATTTGGCATTCTCAAATGTTTAAATAATTAAAAACTAGAAATAATTTGAAAATAAAACTACTGAACAGGAGTATTAACCAAAAGCGTCTGAAAAAGTTACCAACGCACAAACTACAGGAGAAAAAGATAACTAGCATTCATACGTATGGTGCTAGCTGCCAAAACCAGTTTTGTCAGATGAAAATGAAGGCATATGAAGACATTCAAGAAAAACAGAGGAAAATGAAGAAGAAAATAATAACATGTTGTGGTGTACACCTGTAATCCCAGTACTTGGGAGGCTGAGACAGGAGGATTACAGGTTCAAAATCATCCTCAGCAATTTGGCGAGACTCTCAGCAACCTAGAGAGATCTTGTTTCAAAAACAAAAAATAGAAAAGGGCTGGGCATATAGCTTGGAAGTAGAATGCCTCTGGGTTCAATTCCCAAGAAAACACACACACACACACACACACACACACACACACACACACACAGAGAGAGAGAGAGAGAGAGAGAGAGAGAGAGAGAATAACATGGGAAGAAGAGGGGGAAAACTAAAAGACAAGTGTAACTGAAATTAACAGTAGTGATATCTGTTGCAAAAATATCAAATAATGAAAATCTGGCCATACGTGAAAAAGAGAAGAAACATTGATCAGAAAAATACTGAGGTAGGAGGATGTTTAGCAGAGAGAAAATTCATATTCACTTCAATAATTCTGAGAATGTAACTTGGTCACATTGAAATGCTATTAACAATGTTCGATCAGTCTAGGGATACATTTAAAAATACTCTCAATACACAAAGATATCTAACATCTATAAGACAATCCTAATTCATTAAGGGTAGTTTGGTATTCTCAGTTTCTTCAAATAAAATAGTAACAGAGAGTGTAATACGTTTTAGAAATGTTTTCATAAAATGAATAAAATGAAAGTTCTATAAGTTGAGTATCAAATCTCTACTTGTTCGGAACTCAATTTATCCAAATAATGCTTTTCTAAACTCTATCCACTCCACTACTGCATTTGCATCAATATCAGTAAATCAAAATCTATTTGTTTAAATAATCCAGTTAATTTTATTGTTTCATTTTACACCTCTCCTCATTTCACATAGATAGAAATAGCCTTTCATTATTACTAAATGACTTCTTTTTCGTATAACTGATTTAATAGAAGGTCATTTAAAAATTGTTTCAGAGAAGGATATAATCACTTGCTTTCTCAACCATTAAAAATTAGAAATCAAGGTTTCAATAATACATTATGTGTTCAACCGGAATCTAGAGCATTCGATGTTAATGAAAATTAGAATAGTAATCCCCTGTGCATTAATATACTGCCTGAAGAATGAAATGAAACAAAATGCAAATGTTGAGACTTTTCTACAGTCAAAGGGTTTGGACATTTTCCATTTTTATCTACTCAAACCACACTGCCAAGGGCTGCCTGAATTTCCTTATCTTCAGTTTCATACCTGAGTTGGTTGCAGTTAGTTGTTTTTTTCCATTTTAAATGTGTGATTCAATTTTGAGAACTTCTTAAAAATAGTCTAGGGATTGTAAAAATCCTTGGAGTGGGGCCAGATTTTCCTGAATTAATATGCTCTCGTCTCTGCCCTCGGTTGCACATGACTGCCATTGACATTTCTTGTGTACCTTTCACACCCATTACTAATGTGCCACATGATGCAATTGTACTTTTACAAACACTTCTCGAAATTAGCTTTAAGCAAGTAGAATTCTCTTCCATTTAATATGCAATGATCTTAATAGGGATCTGTGGTCAGAATCCAGCATAATAAACAGAAAATGTGCAAAATTAATTCTTAAAAGGTCAGCAGCTTCTTATTGCTACATACATCTTTGCATTGCTATTAAAATTTGCATGTGTGTTAGGAGGAATGTTCTGTCTTGTTTTTTAATTCCTATGTTTATTTGTAATCTAGGAGAAAAACTTGCTTTGGGGACTTTATTTTATCTTCACTGTTCTCTGACACAATGTAGTATTTATTTTAGAAAATATTTGGAATAGTTTACTATAATACACTAATTATGAAAAAATATTAAAATATAGTTAAAAGATAACCTCCCTTTGTTTTATTTGTACATGGGTAGGCATGTCTAAATGTTGCATGAATATTAATAAATGTCTACTCAAAATAATGCACTTATGGTCTGCAAATACAAGCCTTTAAAATGCTTCTGTCCTAAGATAAATGCCTAGAATATGATGATGTACTATTTATTTAGTTCCTAGTGTCCAGGAAATATTACAAAGCCTCACACAGACTTAACAGCTCTCTATGGACTCTTAGCATATTTGGCAAACAATGGTTTATTTACCCTAATACATAGGATGAGGTTAATGATGACCATATCTCAGATATAACATATAAGATCATCTCAATAAAAAAGAGAGCAATCTATGGTAAATTTAAAAATTAATTTTTTGTGGCTGGGGATTGAATTCAGGAGCATTCTACCTCTGAGCTATAACCCCAGCCCTAGTTTCTTTTTATTTTTAAACAGGGTCTCACTAAGTTGTTGAGGCTGGCCTTGAACCTGCGATCCTCCTGTCTCAGCCTCCCAAGTACTGGAATTATAAGCATGTGCCACTGTACCTGGAAAACAATGAAATATTCTTAAGAAATATTCTTGGTATTTTCTGGGGACTTGAGGTCTCTTCTAATTATATCAGTATGTAACCAGCACTAGATATTGAAACACAAATTTCCACAGGACTCTTCTGTTTTAGCTGCTTGGAAGTTTGCTTTGGAAGAACGACTGCCCTACTACTTTGTAAATGTATTACGGTTCATTGGTGTGGCTTTGCACAGTTAACAGTTACATGTAGCTCAGGAAGGGAATAGAAGGCACCCAAATATGTCAGATAAAGAAACTAATACCTCAAGGCATGCAGATAGAAATTCACTGGAGTAGGAGAGTAATCAGATAGGGAATAAAAACACACCCCTAGAGAATTTATTCTTGAAAAGGAGACTGCGTTGAGGTTTGCAGTAGAGACTGGTAGTGTTCCACCTAGAATCTTCCCACGTGGGGGCATCTGTGGTTCAGCTGTAGTTAAGTGTTGGCTACTAAAAGCTAAGTTATTTCCTTTTACAGAACATTAATTTCTTTCATTGGGCTGAGCTGGCCTTAGCTGCCAAGCTGGAGATGTATAGGTAGGTTATGCTTCCTACCATCAGTAGTGCCCTTTAACCCTCAGCAAAGTTCAATAGACCAACACAGACTTCCAAAAGCCTCATCCTCTTGGCCCAGAGAACACAGCGCTGGGATGCCATCTGTGCTCCAGAACTCCAATGGGGTCAGGCTACGGCTAGACCTCACTAAAGCCTGCCTTTCCTGAGCTTCTTTCTCTGCCACGTCCTGCTTTCCTCGCTTCCCCACAAGTATCTCTTGAGGTCATTCCCTCAATGAATCCTTTACACAGACACCCATTCTCAGGCTGAGCTTCTAGGCCACCAAACCTAAACAATGTTGATTTCACTCATTCAATCCTAGAACACTTATTTATGAATATCTACTTCAGACATTGTACATTCCCATACCAAACAGAGTAAGAGCTAATTCTTGCCTTTCAGGCACTCTGGGCTGGTGAGTGAAGAACACGGGCGAGGCCATTACAAAGTGCTATGCTAGAGGAAAGAGCGAGAAGTCCAGCAAGAGGTGGGCTGGAAGGCTTCAAAAAGATGGGCAACTGAGATGCATATTGATTAGTAGACACTTGTTAATAAAGAAAGAGGTGCTGAGACAAAGGATGAGGGTCAGTATGAAATATGTAGGGAGTTTCTGAGAAAATTCTTTGGAGATGTGGAAACTGGAAATAAACTCAAGACATTTAGAATGTGATGATTTATTAAATGTGGGGTTGAGAGACAGAAAGAGTCCAAGACGAATTCTGAAGACCTGGCTCCAACAACTGGGTGTTTGATGGTTCCATGAAGAATACAGGGGAAGATGTGTTGATTCTATCACCAAACATTTTTGCAAATTTGTAGATCCAGAAAAAAGATCTGTTGATTTTTTACCTTTAGAAAATCCTTACTAAAGTTCCCCTTTGCAGTTGCTAATGCTGCCCTAGTTGGTAGATTTAACTTCTTCCTTCTTCTTTCTTCAAGTAAACCTCTCTGACAAAAATTTTGCAAACCCTACTTTCTGGAAAACCTTGTCCCACTATTTATTTTAAAATGAATTAGGCAATTTTAAAACACTACAAATTATAGTTTTGATTCTTTTGCCAATATTGCTGTTTGTAGCAATAAAAAGTATCCTTTTATATCTTTCAATGGACTGTTAGTCCAAATGGTTCTGACTCAAGATGCTACAGCAGTGGTTTCCATTAGGTATTTTCTTGTTTTATTTCAAATATATGTCATAAAAGATTGATGTGCATATTTCTATAAAGTTTATATGGTACTTATAAGCTATAAGAGCAGCTGGAACTGAGGTAACATGAAAATCCCAAGTGACTGGCCATAGTAGAAGCCTGTGTTGATACATCATGTGCACAAAAAGAAACAGAGTCGATATGGAAAATCCCAAGGACTGATGCCCTGAATTGCAGGTATTGATTTGTAAGTGAACTGCTTTTCAAATGGGAAACTCCCTGTAGTAAAAATAATTTAACACCTGAACCTGATATTATTTATTTAACAATGACTAATGATTCTCCAAAGAAACACCAGGGAGATTTGTTAGTCTTTAAGTAAAATGTGTAGCTAAATTCAAAGAGAAATAAGAATATGAGTGTTATAGTTAGATATAAAATGTCTCCTAAAGAGCTCATTTATTAATGTTTGGAGTTGATACAATTGAGTCATGAGGGTTGTAATCCAAGAAGTGGATAAATCCATAGTAGTGGATTTACCCCGTAGGTTGGTAGGGTGTGGCTGGAGAGGTGGTCCCTGAAAGTACAGCCTTGGAGATTATATATATGGTTCCTCCTCCCCGGGCTCTCTCTCTTGCTTCCAGCCTCCATGATGTGAGCACAGTCCATGTGCTCTCCCTTTCTCCACTTCCTGTCGCCATGCCCTGAGATCTGCAGTCCCTGGCCTCACATGGACTGAAACCAAAACCGTAAGAAAATAGATTTTCTTTCCTCTTCGTTACGTGGTCAATCTTTTAGATGATAGCTGCAAGAATGCTGATGGATACAACTAAGTGTCATCATTTGTCAGAATGAAGTGAGGAGGACTTCTGACCACCTTTCTGGGTTATATTTCTGAGACAGGTTATCTATTTTTATAATACATCCTATGATAATTAACTATGCATTTTCATGAGGGTCATGAAAAAAATGGCCAAATGATGAAAGGTCAAAATTGTTTACAGTGAGGCATGACTTGTGTAGATTGAAATTAATATTTATTTCCAGGAATATTTATATTTAATTCAGGAGTATGAACAGAGAAAACATTTCATTGTCTATGTTAAATGGGCATATGTTTAGAATATATTGGAAATAAAAATATTACAAATAAGTATACTCAGGTAACTCATACTGACATGTCCGGGGATATGTTCTGAGGTATGCATTGTTAGGTGATTTTGTCATTGTGCGAACATTAACAAGTTTTCTTACAAAAACCTAGATCTCATAGCTTATCACACACCAAAGTTATGTGATATATACTGTCATATATGTGGTCTGTTGTTGACTGAAACATCCTTATGTGAGCATGATTGCATTTATTTGTAATGTTTTTATTGCTAATATGTCCTGAAATTACAGACTATCTGTTTAACATGGACATATAATTTCTTTTTTGTTTATATTATTGAAATAAATATAATAAATATAGATATTCCTGAAATTAAGTAATATAAAGCTTATGTTGATTCCTTACTTTGTTTTCTCTTGCACATTATCAAACAATACATCTATGAATAAATAGTTGTTGAACATGTGCTTTAAGTTTAAGACATTGTGCCAGGCGTGGTGGTGCACGCTTGTAATCCCAGTACTTGGGAGGCTGAGACAGGAGGATCCCAGTTCATGGCCAGCCTCAGCTACTTAGTGAGGCCTCTGCAACTTAGCGAGACCCTGTTTCAAAATAAATAATAAAAAAATAGGGTTGGGGGTGTAGCTCAGAGGTAGCATGCCCCTGGTTTCAATCCCCAGTACCGCAAAAAAAAAAAAAGTTTAAGACATTGTGCCATATTATGTCATGGGAGGTAAGATGTAGCTCCTAAAGATGAACTATAAACTATTTTTAACGATGATCTTTTAGCCAGGCATGGTGGCGCACACTTGTAATCCCAGTACTTTGGGAGGCAGAGACCGGAGGATCTGGGTTAGCAGCCAGCCTCAGCTGTCTCTCTCTCTCTCTCTCTCTCTCCCCCTATCTCTCTCTCTCTCTCTCTTTCTCTCTCTACCTAGTGAGGCCCTCTGAAACCTGGTGAGACCTGGTTTCAAAATAAAGTATAAAAAAAATAGGGCCGGGGGTGTAGCACGGAGGTAGAACATCCCTGGGTTCAATCCCTGGTACCGCAAAAAAAAAAAAAATGATGATCTTTTGATACCTTAGTTCCTAATCTTTCTATATATGAGCTATATGAACTCCCAGGCAACCCTAAATAAATTTTAGCATTTAACTGACTTGTAGAACAAAAATATTTTTCCTAGGAATAATTCCATTTCAATATTGGTTGATAACAAAAATCAACCTCAAGTCCATAAATATATTTAGAATATTTGATGTTTAATTTCTGATATATACTAAGTCAATGGTTTTTAGCTTGGTAAAGATATATGATGCAGAAAACAAATGAATCAAAGATTGTCTGGATTCAGTGAATTTAGTTACTATGTAGCCTTGGTACTACTTTTAAAACAAAACACTGTAATTGAACATATTTTTTTCTCCTATGGTATTTTACAAAGGGCATTTCTACTTTACCACAACCAGTTCTGCCAGCTGGATGATCCTTTTGCCCCTGATCTGAGAACCTTTTACTTGAACTTGGCCTTCCAAATAAGATAAGTAGGGTCATGATTGTGGCTTGTGGAGGGCAGAGGGACAGCCAGCCTGGGCTTACCCACCGATGCTAAGTGCAATATTACGGCGATGAGGAGGGAACACGCCAACTGAGAGATGAAAGAATTTCCTGTGTTTCACTCCTCAAAGCAATCAAGATTATTGAGTTGGTCCCTGATGTACAGAAAAATATTCTAAGCTGGAAAGTAATTTGTTTGAAATGGTTTTCCCCCATGGTGAAAAACCCATGAAAATAACTCCTATTTATTATAATATATAAGGTGTAAGTCGATATCCTATATCTTTAAGTAATATTTTCCTTATATGAGGGAAGTCTCTGGAGTCTCGATAATTAAAAACTACCCCATAATACTGGCAAAGTTGATGTAGGGTGAGATTTTCCACCACATAAGTATTGGCAAAGTTTTATTGCCTAAAAAATGTACCTTTTTATTAGTGATTTTTTTCTACCTGTATCATGTGCCAGTTCTAACATTTATTTTTGTTTTACACAAGATTCTACTTTTCCTCGTATAATTAAATTCAGATTTTTATTGGTTGGAATTGGTTTCTCGGACGTTGTTATCTTTAAAATGGTTCTTGCAAATAACCTCTGACGGTCTTGTTTTTGCATCAAAGAAAAGGTAGGAGTTAGACGGAGAGGAAAGATGAGAAGTTAATAGTGCTGACAAACAGAATCACTTTCATCATGCCTTTCTCATGCTTAAGTGCCTGGCATGTCTTATCTCAAAGAATGCTGCCTAATTCATTTGCCACTGAAGCTCTTTCATCACTAGACACTCTGTGACCCCCAACTTTAGTTCCTTCTTTCTGTCAGTAATCTATCTCCCTACCAATATTTATCTAAAATTATGTGTTTTCCCTTTTGAACTTTATACATGATCATTTTCCTATCTAAAATCCCTTTTGTCTGCTCTCTGGCTATTCAAATCTGTGTGTGTGTGTGTGTGTGTGTGTGTGTGTGTGTGTGTGTGTATGTGTGTATGTGTGGTATTGGGATTGAACCCAGGGGCATTCTACCTCTGAGGTGCACCTGCAACACTTTATTTTTGATTTTGATACAGGATATCACTAAGTTGCTGAGGGCCTCACTAAATTGCTGAGGCTGGCCTCAAACCTGCAATCCTCCTGTCTCAGCCTCCCCGGTACTGGAATTACTGGTGTACACCACCACGTCCAGGTCTATTTAAATCTTACATGTTATTCTAGGCCTTGATAAGCACACCTCCTAAATGAAGCTTTCACAGACAAATCCTAACCAAGAAGTCTCTTTCATTTTTTTTTTGTTACTTGGGACTGAACTCAGGGGTATTCTGCTTCTGAGTTACAATCCCAGCCCTATTTTACTTTTTATTTTGAAACAGGGTCTCACTAAATTTCATAAGGCCTCACTAAATTGCTGAAGTTGGCCTAGAACCTGTGATCCTCCTGTCTCACCCTCCCAAGTACTGGGATTAGAGGTGTGTGCCACCATACCCAGTTCCCAAGAAGGCTCTTTGTGTACCGCTGTTACCTTAAATGCCTTTAATTATCTATCTATCTATCTATCTATCTATCATCTATCTATCTATCATCATCATCTATCATCTCTCTATCTATCTATCTATCATCTATCTATCTATCATCTATCATCTATCTATCTATATCTATCTATCTATCATCTATCATCATCATCATAATCTATATCATCTATCTATCATCATCATTTATCTATTTATCTATCTTTTAGGTAAAGACCTAGAATTTTTGAGGTTTACTGCCTGGATGATAGTCTCAAAACATTTTGTGTTTTGAGCTGTATAAAATAAGCCTGGGCTACAATACCAAGTAGGAAAGAGGAAAAAATTATGCAAAATTCAGGCTGGAGGAAGTTGGTTATTTCGGTTCTAGATTGCTCCCCAATTTTTGTTTTGTTTTGTTACCGAGGACTGGACCCAGGGGCATTCTACCTCTGAGCTACACCCCCAGCTCTTTTTATTTTTTATTTCGAAACAGGATCTCTCTCAGTGGTTGAGGCTGGTCTCAAAGTTGCCATCCTTCTGTCTCAGCCTCCCAAATACAGTGATTACAGGCATGCACCACCCCTGGTGTTGGTGCAGTACTGTAATTAATTTTTTAATTCAATATTTTTCCTGGGAAAGTCTTCACAGAAGTGATGGATGAGTTAGCTGAGCCTTGAAGTTTAGTTGGATACCTGAAGAAAGGAGAGTGTGTTCTAAGCAGAAGAGTGTGAGAAAAGTTATGGAGACAAGAAAGAATAAGGCCCATTTGCACAAACAATAGCAGGTTAATGGAATATAATCTATAGAATAGAAACCCATTTAGGTTACTCTTATCCAATAGCACTGTTATTCTCTCTTTATTACATGCTTTGGTCATGTGAAATAAAAAAAAAGGTATGGCTGAGAAAATATGCATAGCACAAAACATTTCACCAAAAATATTTTGAGAAATGTGAGCAAGCTGATCATTCTGGCTCCACGAACCTATGTTTATGAATCTTCTGGTTCAGTATACTAAATTCCTTCTCTATTCAGCAGGTATTTGCATATTTCATTGAGTTTTGTGCTTAACAAATTACTTAACATTGTATATATATATATGTATATATATATACGTATATATATGTATACATAGCCTGCTCTAAGATTATTATTTATTCAACAAAAGCAAAAAAAATCTTAGTCATTCTAGCCATTATCATAAATGCTAGAGAGAAATCATAAATTATGCAAGCTACCACGAATATTCTCAAAAATTTCACTCTATGTGGATGATGAGGTATCTACCAAAACATGATTGGTGGGGGAAATTTTATTTTTACCAACTCCATACATCTTAACCACTCTTTTATTTCAGGTTAATATCTTAATTTTAAATTTATTGAGTCAAGAATTGATTTATGAGTGTTAACATAGTGTTTGTATTAGGGCTCACAAGACTAACAGAACTCATAGAATATATATAATTACTTAATACATATAACATATATATACATATATATATATATATATATATATATATATATGTTAAAAGGGGATTTATCAAATCAGCTTAGAGTCCAAAGCAGTATAGTTCCAAGTGGCTGCCTGCATGCAGAGAGCCAGAGGAACCAGCAGCTGGTCTAGCGGTCCAAGAGCTGGAGTCTTACAATCAGAGCATAATGATAATGATAATAAAAGAGATAATGCAGTTCCAGTCCAAGATAGAAATGCCAGGAAACTTTCCTGAGAAACGATCATTTAAGTACAGTTTGAAGAGCTGAAGGCGAGAGCAGACACACTTTCCTCAGGAAGAACCACACATGTCTTCACGTAGCTTTCTCCTTCTTTTATCTAGGCCCTGTGCCTATCAGAACCATGCTGCCTACATTCAGGGCAGGGCTTCCCCTTCAATCTGTCATTTCATAAACCAGTCATCTCATCAATACACCCAAAGTCACATATCTTAGGTGTTTCATACTCCAGTCAAGTTGACAATCCAGATTAACCATCACAGTGTTGATCCAAGTTAGTTCTCATTCTTGTCCTTTCATTTAGCATATGTATTGAGTACCCACTATGTATGAGAGGCATTGATCTGAACACTTGTAATGTGCTGATGTACCAGATAAGTAAACCCACCTTGATAGAACTTATGCTTATGGTTATGCATGATGAAGGAGAATATAATTATAACAAATGAGCTCAGAAATTGGACTTAATGGGGTCAAATTTTAGGTCTAATTTTAATTAGTTTGACAAGTTACTTTCCTCCCTATTCTTCAGTTTCTCCATCTGTAAGTTAGGGATGATTATAATTTTTTTGACATTAGATTTATTGTGGAAATTAAGCAAACATATATATATATATATATATATTTGTGGTACTAGGGTTTGAACCCAGGGGCATTATACCTCTGAGCTACATCCCCAGCCCTATTTTATTTTTATTTTGAAATAGGGTCTTTCTAGGTTGATGAAAGTCTCACTATTTGCTGAGGCTGTCCTCAAACCTGTGATCCTCCTATCTCAGCCTCCCAAGTACTGGGGTTACAGGCGTGCGCCACCACACCTGGCAAACTTATATATATACTTTTTTGCAGTACCGGGTATTGAACCCAGGGGCGTTCTCCCTCTGCGCTACGCCCCCGGCCCTATTTTTATACTTTATTTTGAAACTGGGTCTCACGAAGTTGTGGAGGGCCTAAGTAGAGAGAGAGAGAGAGACGGAGAGAGAGAGAGAGAGAGAGAGAGCGAGAGAGCTGAGGCTGGCCGCGAACCCGGATCCTCTGGTCTCCGCCTCCCAAAGTACTGGGATTACAAGCGTGCACCACCACGCCTGGCAAACTTATATTTTTGAAGAGGATAACACTAATAATTCTCTAGAATTTTTCAAGTGCAGGTTATGTTACTTAAGATATTAAGTCATTATTTGTTTCATTTTCTTAAATATAGCATTTTGTTAGAGTGGGAAAAATAAGGAAGCCTTATTAAATGTACCAGCCCTAAAAATTCATTTTGTATTATGTATATTTTACAAAAGATAATCCTTTTCACCAGTCCTTTTTAGTGAATAGGTGTCAATATTATAGCCCATTTTCCAGGAAATGGCTATCAAAACATTGTTTAGAGCCTGGTGTGGTGGTACATGCTTGTAATCCCAGTACTTGGGAGGCTGAGACTGGAGGATCATAGGTTCGCAGCCAGCCTCAGCTACTTAGTGAGGCCCTCCGCAACTTAGTGCAACCCTGTTTCAAAATAAAGAATAATAAATAGGGCTGGGGGTGGAGTTTGGAGGTAGAATGCCCCTGGGTTCAATTCCCAGTACTGTAAAAATAAATAAATTAATAAAAAAACATTATTTAGGTTATTTTGTTAAAGTTGTACATCTGTAGTGTTAACAGACAACAATTACAAAGGTATATTGAAGATGGTCATAATACAATTTAGGAATACAAAAATATAAACCTTAAAAAATATATATTCCTATTAACAATTTTTGTTTACACAACATCATCTGGGTAAAGTGTTCTCTTAAGCTTTGCATTTTAGAAGATGCTTAGGAAACACAAATATATTTAATTTACAAAGGAGTCAGTAATAATTAATATTACAATTACATAGAAGTTAACATATATATTAACCTTAACTTTTACTGTTGGAGTGAAATTTAGTATTCATGGTTCAGTAAGATAGCTATAATTGCAAGTCTATGTAGGTTAACAGCATTGACAAAAAAAATCAAAGAATAGGTCTAGATCTTTTATAAGTTTAGACGACAGTATTTATAATCAGAAATAAACTTATTACCTGATGGACAGTTGTATCTTTCTTATACAATAATAAAATATTTATTCAGTCAAAGAAAGCATACGTAAGTGAGGTCTTAAATGATGGATTTTTGAATGGCACTAAACAGGTGGCAGAAGTTTTAGTAACTTCATTAACCATTTTATATGATTAAGGTACTAATACAATGGACATTGCTTATAGACCACTTATTGGTTAGCTTGCATGTACATAAAACCCATACACCTTTAACTTTACAAGCTTCTATAAAACATTTAGAAGAACCTCAGATACATGTCATATTTAGCCCCTACATGTATACACATCTGTAGTCAGATATATAGGGTGTTAAATATAGCAACCCAAAGTAACAGTTGTTCATTCAGCCTGCGTTATAAAGTAGTCATTAAACAGGTATAAAAATACAGGCATTTAAACCTTTATTCTGATAAGATGCAGCTTGCTAAGTAATAAAAGACAGTAAACACAAGAAATTTTCTTGATAAAACACAATCTTTAAGCTAGTTCTTAGTAAATGTTAGGAGCAATCCACTCATCTGTTGATGGACACTTAGGTTGGTTCCATAATTTGGCCACTGTGAATTGTGCTGCTATGAACATGGGTATGCATATAATACTGTAGTTTTCTAATTTCAGTCCCTTTGGTATGATACCCAGTAGTGGTATAGCTGGATCATATGGTGGATCCATTCCCAGTTTTCTGAGGAATTACCACACTGATCTCCATAGTGGTTTGCTACAAGGGAAGGGGAAGGGCAAGAAAGAAGTGAATCAATGGAATTACTATCATAAACAATGTGTAAATGTGAGAATATACCAACATCATTCTCGGTACTTCATATGGATGAGGGGCGGTGGGAGGGGACACTAAGAGCTGTGTGCATGTATGTTAACATCAAATAGATATTCATTGTGATGTGAGACTACAATGCACTAATAAAAGCATGTTAAAAATGTTAAGAGCAGAAAACCATATTGTTTTAAATATAAAGAACATAGGAAATCATCTTAATGAAATGAAAAAAAATTTGCTGTCTAGGCTAGTGTTTGTAAAATTATACCAAGAGGAAATGAATATCTTGAGAAATTATTTCAAACATAGAATCAATGCATGAAATGTGACTTTTAGAAAACCCTTTAACTAATTCCAACTTTATTACACATAGGAAATTTTCTTTCCTTTACAAATCATTTGCAACTTCCTCAAACCCTCTGTGACTTGCTTAACTTTCTGATTTTTGTTCTCACCTTTGTTTTCCCTGTGGGATATCTCAGTCATTTAGAACAAAATGTTTGCTGTACAAAATCCTTTCTCACCTAAAAGCACTTTCCTCTTTTAACTATTTTATTATAATGCCTTCTCATACTTATAAATATCTCCTATTATTTATTGGATTCCCTTTTGTCTTAACAATTTAACTTACACTTAATACAATTATTATAAAATCTTTTAATTTAGATAAATTACTTCTAGGTAAGATAAAATACTTTAGATTCTTAATAGTTGTTCATCAAAACAGCCTAAGAATTCTTTAGCCTTATATATAAAGATTCACATATTAATCAGAATTTTAGCTCTTAGTAATTTATGTTTAGTAACTTATGTTTAGTTAACACCCAAAAGAATACAATCTTAAACTGCTCCTTACATATATGAAAACACTTTTTTTTTTTTTGCGGTACTGGGGATTGAACCCAGGGGCGTTCTACCTCCGTGCTACACCCCCGGCCCTATTTTTTATATTTTATTTTGAAACCGGGTCTCACGAAGTTGCGGAGGGCCTCACTAAGTAGAGAGAGAGAGAGAAACAGGGAGAGAGAGAGAGAGAGAGCTGAGGCTGGCCGCGAACCTGGATCCTCCAGTCTCCGCCTCCCAAAGTACTGGGATTACAAGTGTGTGCCACCACACCCAGCTGAAAACACTTTATTAATAGACTCAAATGTATTGTCCTTTGCTGATGGTAAGAAGCCAAGAATAATTTATATTTAGCAATTGATGTTTAGAATTTTAACTTACTTATACAATTTAGATTTTTAATAAAATAGATATTTATAAAATGTATATCATTTATATTACCTAATTTATCCATTTTAATAGCCATACTTACACTTTAAGTCATTATTTTTAACAAATTAAAAAAATCCTAAAACAATGAACATTGCAATTTAAACATCAAATAGGAATAAACGATATAATCCTAATTGGCTAACCTCAAAACAATCTGTTAATTTTTAATGACATCTCTTACTTTTATCTTACCAACAAACTTAAACTTATTTGTTAAAGACTTAAGTCAGGTAAACTAAAGGTATTTGGATCCATTTTTTTAAGCCTATAAGCGCTTTTTTATATGTCAATTTTGGTACCATGTATACAATAGATAGACAATACACTTATGGATACAAACATACATAAAAATCAACAACAAACACTTATAGCTTTAATTTGCCAGGCATTGCACCCCTATAGATAGGGGACAAGAGAGTTATAGAAATTTACTAAACATAGAGCCAGATTTAGAGTCTCAAAAGTCAAAATGCAACCTATCACAAATGCCTATTATGTAACACAATAAGTAAAAGATTATAGAACAGAGGGCACAAACATGGAAGCCCATACAGCAGGGATGTGTGGGGCAGGGTCTACCGGTCATGGATGACACTGAAACAAAATAATTCAGGTGGCCACTGTCACCATGAGGCAGTACTGCATCAAATATCACCTCATTATATTCCTGGGGGGGGGGCGGGCCAAATATTCAGATCTCTGCCCATTTTCCTTCCCATTTTTTTTTTTTGCGGTACCGGGGATTGAACCCAGGGGCGTTCTACCTCCGCGCTACACCCCCGGCCCTATTTTTTATACTTTATTTTGAAACCGGGTCTCACGAAGTTGCAGAGGGCCTCACTAAGGAGAGAGAGAGAGAGAGAGAGAGAGAGGGAGAGAGAGAGACAGGGAGAGAGAGAACAAGAGAGCTGAGGCTGGCCGCGAACCTGGATCCTCCGGTCTCCGCCTCCCAAAGTACTGGGATTACAAGTGTGCACCACCACGCCCGGCTTCTTCCCATTTGCAGAATAAGCCTCCATTCTGTAATTTACATTAGTCCAAGCCAGGTGACAAAAGATACTAGCTTCCTGCTTTTTTCTAAGTCCTTTGCCTTTCATTTATTTAATATGTAACAATGATACAAAACCTCAGTAGAGAGTCTTAGAGGATCCCAGGACATTCCTAGATAAAACAATGTTACGTAGATAACAAAACACAGCTAAAGGATAGCAATTGCTGCTCTTTAGGGTGGACAGGTGTATTTTTCTTTAAACATTATCATTTAGATAATCATCTCAATTAAGACAAAAAGTTACACAAAAAGGCTATCTCTACTTAAAATAACAAGACTGAACTCACTTTTTTTTTCTAAATAAATCAATGTATTTTAGTTAAGGCAAAGTTCCAAGAATGCTCCCTAGGTAACTTCACTGCACAGGACAGACTAGTCTTGCTAGAGCATAAAATATGAGACACTTCACATTTACATTTACAAAACAGAGTTAAAAGATTGGCCTTTAAGATGTATTGGGTCTAAATATGTGGTGCTTTGTGAAGGTAGCATCTTTGTTGAAGGGTCGTTTTCCTTTAACATGCATCTTGGATGGACCCCACAGTTGACACAATGTGGAGGTGCTCAAAATACTGGCAGACCAATCCCTCATGTGCATTTTTCCAGACAAGCAATTTAAGTTCACTCTGACCCAGAAACAGGATATGTTAGCCTAAAGGATGGGCCCTATTTTTGGTGATTTTTACAAACAAGCACTCATGTTCTAAGGGGGAGTGGGCTTGTCCAGAAAAAGAGAGAGAGACAGAGACAGAGACAGAGACAGACAGAGAGAAAAATCTTCCCATAAGTCCCATAGCGAGTGGTTGGTTTTAAAAGCAACATTTTTTCCCTCAGTCTCTAAAGGGGTCCAGGAGATTTTTTTTTTACATTCTAAGTATAATTTACACAATAAAACATCAACAGACAACTAAGAAGCCTATAGTAAGTGCTGCAACGGAGAAAGGGAGAAGAGGAAAAAGAGGGACCATTGAGTTCCTGCATGGCTTTTGAGTTCAAAGACTCTTGCCAGGCCTCTAAGGCCAGTATCAGCTGCCACCCTATAGACACTTTTTTTTTTTTTGCAGTACTGCGGATTGAACCCAGGGGCTTTCTACCTCCTAGCTACACCCCCAGCCTGAATTTTTATTCTTTATTTTGAAACAGAATCTCACTAAGTTGTGGAGGGCCTTACTAAGTAGCTGAGGCTGGCCTCGAACCCGGATCCTCTGATCTCAGCCTCCCATGTACTGGGATTACAAGCATGTGCCACCATGCCTGGCTCACCCTATTGCCATTTGAATCTGCATGGCATGGGAATTCCCCTGCCACCCACAAATGGGGAGCCATGGCAAATAGGGTAGACCAAGTTTATGCTCTTTTGGTCCATGAAAGTGAAGGACAGATGTACACATAAATAAATAAAAAATTAAAAACAGGGAGGAAAAAAACCCCAAAAACATTTTCAGTAGATTTACCAAGATCAGTGTCTTTGAAAACCCCATGTTCAGGCACCATAAATGTCAGGGAATGAGGGGTCCATTCCTCACTTCAGGAACTCAGGATCAGTGGGGTCCTTGGCTTCTGTGACAGAAAAGAATTTCAGCATGTGCCAGAGACAAAGAGAGAGGTTTATTTAGGAAAGTGGGGGAAACATGTTCAAGGGAGAACGTGGGCCATCTCAACAGGGAGAGAGCCACGATAATCATTCTCTCCTATGAATCTGTAAAACTGGAAAAGTAGCTCCTTATTGCTTATTTTCAGAGTTCTGATAGGCAGTTTTCATTCCCCAGAGCCTTAATTGATCTTTGATTATCAGAATGTTATCTAAATGATTTTTCACATATACATGGTATTATTTTTAGTACTTGACTAGTTCAGTGTATCAAATGGTACCTTACTAGTCTGAAAAAAACTTTCCAAAGTATCTACTACATACAGAGGGAAGAGAATTATCTAATGATCCTTAAAAAAGTACTGAGTTCTCTATTCTTATTATTATGTTTTATTTCTATTTTCAACTAAGTTGATCCTAAATAAAAAGATAACAATTATCTCAACAACTCTTCATCTGAATTTTGGCAATTACTGGACTTGGCTTACTTATACATTCATTTATCCATTTACTCATTTATTTACTCATTCATTCATTCATTAGATTTTTATTATATTATATTAAAATCTATACAAGAAGTACATGATTGAGGAATTGATTTGGGAGAGATGTAATGAACATAGCAACTAGAAAATAAGACAGTACTGTTGGTGTAACCCAATAACAACAAATAATTCAGGGTGATCGGGAAAGGCTTCTTATAGCCAAGGATTGAAAAAAGTGAACAGTATGCTTTGGCTAATAAGTAGGTATTTAAGGTAGGATGCATAATCAACATTTTTATGTTGGAATATATTATAGTAAGGCTATTTTATCCTTTTTGCGGTACCAGGGATTAAACCTAGGGGTGTTCTACCTCCACGCTACACCCCCGGTACTATTTTTTTTTTATACTTTATTTTGAAACCAGGTCTCACGAAGTTGCGGAGGGCCTCACTAAGTAGAGAGAGAGGGAGAGAGAGAGAGAGAGAGAGAGCGAGCGCTGAGGCTGGCCGCGAACCTGGATCCTCTGGTCTCCGTCTCCTAAAGTACTGGGATTACAAGCATGTGCCACCATGCCCGGCTATTTTATCCTTTTTGAACAATATTTCTTTTTTAAGGTAGTGGGAATTAAAAGTTCAAGAAGCAAAATAAAGTTTGTTCTTTAAATATTCTCTCTTATATTTTGAAGATGGTAAAATTTTTTCTTTATAATTTAAATTTGAAGTAAGCCTTTCTTTTCCTTGACATTTTTCTTTTCACCTTTCCCAACTGGAAAATATGTCAGAAGTAACTCGTTCACATATACATTGAAAACCACTTTAACAGGGATGCACAATTTCCTTCCAACCTAAGTGGGTTTGGAAACGAGCAAGTTAGGGAAGAAACTGGTCTATAGAGAAGTGTCTGATTCTTGGGTGGCTTGTGGTTGGCACTGTTGTTCTTAAGAACTGATTTTGGCTTTTGTGGTCCATTGCCCTGTGTGTGGAATCAAAGCAAATGGTTTCTGCTCTGTAGTACACTGGGTCAAAGACGAGGATTTGCTCTCTTTCCAGTAACAATTCTTCTTCCATGTGCTCACATGGTGATTGGAAGCCCTTTATTTGAGGCAGGCCTTCTCTGTTTGAACAAACACTCTGTAATTTGGGAAGCTAACTTTCAAGACCTAGAGTTCATTGCAAAGCAGGATGAGCAAGTCCTCTTGGTGTAATTTTAAGAGCACAGAGCATTTGTGTTCCATGTAGAAGGAAGTGCTCCTTAGCTGTTAGCATCTTGGGTAAGCCATGTTTGTTTTTTCAGAAGGGCACTATTAATACTCTCGCTGACTTAATCCATCATCAGTTTAAACACGGACTAGTTTACTGGATCATCTAGAAAGGAGATGAAGGGGTGAGAAGGGGATGTACTCAGTTTTACAGAAGAGAGGGGAAGGGCAGATTAGTAGTGTGTGCATTGCCAGTTAGATGATGGAAAACAGTGAGGCACTGTTTTTGGAGGCAGCTGAATGGATGCCTTACAAAGGGAGAGAAGACCAGAAATGAGGAAAGGAGGATGGTGAGACATGACGACCCCCAAAACAAAACACCCATCTAACAAATATGTCCAAGGTTTACTCTGATTAGAGTAAGGGTCTGTCTGGAGTGTCTGTGATTAGAGTGAGGCTGTATCTGACTTACTGTGACACTGGCTTCTGAGGAAGCCACCTCAGGGGTTCTGAGAGTTAAGACATGGCATGAGGCTGCATCATACAAAACTGGAATAAAAAATAGCATAAATGACATAATACCCTAAAATGCTCATCAATAAAAGTTTGGAACAGCCTTTAGAGTTGTGAGCCCTTAGATATAGCCTGGGCTTATGGATCACTAAGAAAAACACAAGGTCAGTGTTACATTGTTCTCCCTGATGGAATGTGCTGGACCCTGTGATTGTCCTGAACTTCTGGTTTCATGCACCCTTTCCTTTGCATGCATAACATTTTCCCTTTCCAGACACTTCCCATGTGTGCTCCCCCATTTTTTCATCTCTCCTCAGCCCTGCCTTTGCTTCTTGATCCACCTTTGTAATTCATAAGCAAACAGAATCATGTAAGTTTTCAGCTCCCATCTGTGGGAATTAAGCTAAGTCTTGTTTGGGGACTGACCCAAGCTGCCTTGATCCTTCATTGAAGGACTTTTGGTGTCTCTGAGTAGATTTAGGTTTTTCTTTCTTATCACAGGGCTCCCTGATTTACCCACTTGCTAATTATACAAGACACTTTCATTCTCATTCCCTCCCTCCAATCCATGAGTGATCTCTGTCGACTCCCCATCTTGAGTCTAATCTTCCTTCTCTGCTTTCCCTGCTACCATCAGAGACAAGACCATCGTCATCTTTACCCAGATCATATAATACACTCTTTATCGGTCTTCTGGCTTCCACTCTTGCTTAGCCACAATCATTTGGCTTGTCCCAACACTGACCTTCCTAAATGTGTGTTGGGTCCCTATTATTCCCTAGGGAATGATGGTGGTAGTATGAGCAACTGGGTAAATCAGAGAGGTCTAGTCAGGGACACCAAGGGCCAGCCCAAGAACAAGACTGAGCTCTAATTCCCACAGATAGGAAGTAGAAGTTACTATGATTCCATTTGTCCGTAGGTTTCAGGGATTTAGATCAAGAAATGAAGGCGGGGCTAAGGGAAAATTGGAAACATTAATGGAGGAAAGTATTTGATGTCTTCCTGTTGAACTTAATACCAGCTTCTTACCAAGGTTTACAGGCTTATGGGTTTTTATAGTTGTGGAATCTATGCATCTTAACACATTTGTAGAATTCTTTCCAGAATTTCTGTTAGAAGCTATTAATAAAAGTGGCTATTGAGCATAACTTAGAGTATGCATTAATTAATGTGACTTTGACCCTATTTTTGTAGCTTCTTTTGTATCCTTCTTTCTTTGTATCATTCTATCACTATTCATTGTTTCAGGCACAATGATCTCTCAGCCCTTTGGTAATATCAGGTGCTTCTTCTAGTTGGAATATCTGACTGAAATGACCTTCATGATCAATTTCTCTGTTTATCTGGGTTTTGACTTCATTACTCTCAATCTTCAGTTTTGAACAATTCATTGCACTTACCACAACATTTAATTGCTTAGCTATTTTTTTGGTGTACATATTTGTTTCATCTCCTGTACCTTTACATGCTATTTGAGGTCATAGTGTCTTTAGTCTTTTTCACTCTTATGTATTGGTATTGTAAAGTAGTCCTTGATATATAAATGTTCAATAAATATTTGATTTATGAACAGCCATGGTGAGTCTTGTTGCCAATACTTCTTTAAAAGACCACACCACTGTTTACTTTAAGGCTGCCCCTTAAAACACACCTTTAATTCTACATCACTATTTATAGCCATAGATTAAATAATTCTACATCACTAGCCATAGATTATGTTGGTACCTGAATGATCTGGGTTTAGACCTCTCAGAAACTGTTGGATATTTTAGCTATTTCCCTCAATAAAAAAAAAAAAAAGACTTTCCCCCCTTCTGAACCTAAAGAATTATTTTGCCAGCATTTTGGGCTTTGAAATCTATTAATCGGCTAATACAAAACCATGAATACAACTGGTTTTATAGTTTCCCTAAGCAAGTCATGTGTACCATAAACCTTTTGAGATTTTACTTAAAAGATTGCTTTCCTAGCCATGCACATCTTTTGATTTTCCCACATCCTCACATCTCTTATCTATCTAGGCGGGCTAATTGCAAAAAGTTCACAGATGTAATTGCATTGAAACATCAGAATAAGCTCGTCCTTTGAAGTAGAACTGAGTACCTGACTACAGTTATTAGTTCCAAAGCCTGTCTGACCCAAATGCCCTGAAATAGCCGATGTCTCATCACTGTATTGTGTGAAAGGCTTGACTCCAGTTCAGAAGTTTAAACTTTACTCATTGTACATTTACTTTTCAGTAATGTTAATTAGCTAATTTGTGAGACACAAATAAGCTATAATTAGCATGGTGCTTTGATATTTTATTTCTAACAACAGGAAGATGATTACCTTCAAAATAATAAAAGATTTAAATCTAAGTAAGGATCTAAATTACAGTCATTGAGTTGTGAAGAAAGTGAATTCAGTTAATCCCCATTTGCATGTGCCAATTAGTTAAGTATTAATCAATTTCCTATATAAATGGAAATGAGGATACCAGGATTATTTGGTAAGATAATGTTTCTCATTAGCACAAACACAACCTACTGACATTTCATGAAAAAAATCTTCCACTTCCCATTTCTCTTCTTCAGAATATCTATCAATTTATTTTTTCATAGTTGTATGATCTATGCAGCCTAAAACTCTTATAGAAATCATTCCAGAATTTCTTTTAGAAATTATTAATAAAAATAGCTATTAAGCAGAACTTAGAGTATGCATTAATTTTCTTTATTTAAAAAAGTTTCAAGGGATGGGATGTAGCTCAGTGGTAGAGCACTTGCCTCACATGTGTAAGACCCTGATTTCAATACATAGTACAACAAACAAATGAACAAGCAAAAAACCCAAATATTTTTAAATATCAAAATTCTATTTGATATTTTAAGGTATAAACATATAAAGTAAGGAGGAGCTAAAATATCTGTCATCATCATCATCATTACATCTCTAATATAGATATGTAGTACACACAAACATGTTTTAGAAGTTTATTTTTTAAAAAATATTGGTATTGATAAATCAATTAAGTGGGCTAGATTTTTGGTATATGAAAAGATCTTTAGTATTTTTAAAAATCAAAGGCACAGAAATTTAAATGTAACCATGAAATAAATTAACCATTTTTTAAAAAGTGCGTTTGTAGGAATTTTAGCTTTGGAGTTCATTTTTGTACAATATAGGGCTGACATAGACATGGAATTCATAGAAGCATGAATATGCCAATGTTCTCTGTCTTTTAGAGTTACTCCTCTAGGGTATAGTTGCTCCATGGCAACCCTCCACTGCCTCATCACATTGACATACCCCTAAAATTCAATTAAAATATTATTAGGCTGAGAAGGGAAAAATTAATAGAATCAGAATGGGCCTTTGAAATGTGAGACATACTATAATGAAATGAATAGACTAGTGGTCTGTTTTTCCATATAAGTACAAATTTTAGTTCTAGGTGCTTCTAAATATCAGCTAGCTGATAAAATTCCAAATTAGAATCTCTTTATTATTCACTATGTTTTTAAAAAATCTACCATTTACAAAAGACAATATCAGTCAGTGTGATTATTTAGAAGATTTTTTGACCAAATCACAAACTCATAAAAGTGATAATGTAGATTATAGGAAAATCTGATAGTCTTAAAATGTTTCTTGCTTTTATTTATTTAATGTAACAAAAAATACTGAAACTCCCGAGACTTAAACATAAACAAATAAGCAGCTTTCTCTACTCATTTTCTTTCTCTCTCTCTCTTTCTTTTTCTCTTTCTTTCTTTCTCTCTCTCTCTCTCTCTTTCTTTCTTTCTTTCTTTCCCTTCCTTCCTTCCTTCCTGCCTGCCTGCCTTTCTTGTAATACACTTACACACATTACATATCCTTTCCTAGAAAGCAATCATGTCAGTAAATATGCTTATACTATAATTTGTTCTTCATTTGATTAGACTAGAAACCAATCGACTAGTAGTATGACCCATGTACCTACAAAAGAAAGTAGTTTAAAAATCTTTGTATCTGAATTGATGAGAGAGCAGTTTGTAATGGTACTAATGACTAAAGACCTCTCAGTATTTTTCTAGTCAATACTTAGAATTAACAGTTCCCTCAAAGTCTGGATGCTAATACTATTCAATGGTTATAAGAAGACAGTCACACAAATCTTAATTTCATTTTAAATGTTTTCTATTTGCAGATGTCTAGAAGGGTCCAGTCTATATATACACATGTATACCTGTAGAGAGAGATTGGGCATTCCTAGTCTGAAAATCTGAAATCTGAAATGACCCAAAATCTGAAACTTTTTGAGTGCTGACATGATGCTTCAAGTAGAAAATTTCAAATCATAAAATAAATTTTCATGCAAAAATTATTAAAGTATTATATTAACTTACTATAATATATGTTTTTAAAATACATATACAATATAAATAGATTTCATGTTTAGACTTGAGTCCTATTTTAAAGATATCTTATCATGTATATGCAAACTTTCCAAAATTTAAAAACCCCTGAAATATGAAACTTCTGGTCCCAAGAATTTTGGATAATTATACTCAATTTGTACATGTATGTATGTATATATATATCTGTGTATGTATGTATGTGTTGATACATATATCTATCTATCAATCATCTATCATCCATCTATCTATTTATCTATCTATCTCATGTATATCTATATAGATAGATTTTCTTTCTCCAAAATGTGTACCTGTGATTTCAGGAGGGTATCTATTTTAACTAAGATGACTAATGACAAGGTCAATATACAAAAGTGATATTTATCTTTGTAAACTGGCAATAATATGCGTCATAGAAAATGAAATACATAACTACCATTTTCAAGGTATTAAAAAACAAAAATGATTTCTTAGACTAAATCTATCAAGATATGTGCTATATCTTTGCACAAAAAAACTATGTTCAAAAAAATTAAGACTTTAAATTAATTATATATATATATATATATATATATATATATTATTTCATCCATGAATTGAGAGACTATATGTTAAGGAAATTTAAATTTCTAAACTGATTTATACTTTCAATACAAGTTTAATTTGAAAAATAGACATGAGTTTTTTTTGTAGTTTTGGTAATCGAATTGCTAATTCTAAATGTTCTATGTAAATTATAGAGGGCTAAAAATCACCAAAGCAAAGAGGTCAGGCTGTGCCGGGACTGGCGGCTGCCAGCACCATGGCTTCTAGAGACCTCCAGCAAAGAAACAGTGGATTGTTGTAAGGCCAGAGACTACATACCATCATCAGAAGTGGTCAGTTTCACTCCATGCTCAATAAGCACCCAGTAGCCGTGGCTGAACCAATCTCTTCCAGCAGCGATCCGGGGCAGTGCTCATCAAGATAGTAAGTTAACAAGCCGTCCCAGTGGGAGACTGCTCTACACAGCCACAGGGACTTGGCATGGCAAGGAAATAGACTCACGAGGGTCTGAGACTTTGCAAATCACCCCTGTGGAAGTGGGGATGGGGGGCTACTGTTGGACACAGCAGAAACATGAATTAGCAGACAGCACAAAGAGACATTCTGGTGGGAGGGACCTGTAGTCTGCAGTTTGCAGAGCCCTTGTAGAGTCTCCAGGGATCACCACAGGACACTCAGCCATGGTGTCTGGGGGGAAACAACTCAGCCTACCGAGTTGAAGGCTTGGAAAGCAATAAACTTGCACCTGGCCATATTTGGGCACTATAAGCACCAAAGCCAGAGGCCAACAAGGGCTCATGTGATTGCAGAGGCCCAGGTGTCCCTGGGGCTAAAAACTGAGCCACCCAACACCCAGGCTTAGAACTGTACAATCTCCCTGCCAGACCTTTGGCCCTGGGCAGAGAGCGGCAGCAGTGTCATCTTGGCCAGGCCATATCTGGAGGCTGGGAGGCCAGAGGCCCAGCTGGGTTTCACTTGATTACAGCTACTGGCTGGAAACTCAACACTCTTTGCCAGCAGAGTTTGTGCCTGGAAAGCTTGCATGCTAGTGACTGACAATACCTCACATGATTATAACAAGCAGATCAGGGGTGGTGTCCAAAGGGCCATAAAATCTCAGTGAGCTGGGCCACAAGCTCGGGACATAGCAATTGCCAGGTTTGCTGAGCCTAAGCCCACTGGCTACAGAGACCAGAGGTCAGTGCTCTGCAGTATCATGGGCTCACAATCAGCAGAGCAGTGGTGGTGTCTGTGGGATGCTAAATCCCAGCCAGCAGGCTGCAAGCTTTGAATAGAACATCATAGTCTCTGGACCTATGGAGTTTGGGCCTGGAGAGCATGGTGACCTGCAGCCAATCAGAAACTGTTTGCCTGCACTAAGAACTATATCTAGTTAAAGAGGCTCTGGGGGACAAACTCATAAGAGTTTAATCATAAGAGTTTAATCATAAGTTTAATCATAAGAGTTAGACTGGTAGAGGCCAATGTATACCCCCAGCATAGACCTTATTATAAAGGGATAACAAATAGACACAGGATTCACATAAAAAGAGGAAGAAGATGCCGAGACAATAGAAACACAAAACTGAGAACACTGAAAGCGTGAGAATGAGGAACAGTGAATAAACAATAAACTCCCACAACTCAACAACAAGGGAGATTACCAATACCGAATCTGTGGGAAATGAAAGGAGAATTCTGAATTTTCACCTTCAACATGATGAAAGCCTCAAAGAAAGTGTACAGGAAATGAGGGAGGAAATTGAGGCTTTAAGAAAGAACCCATGAAGATGCTATGAGTGAAATGGAGTTAATAAATGAATTAAAATCTGCAATAGAAATCAACTCTGGCAGACTAGACCACATGGAAAACAGGGTACCACTCTTGGAAAACAGTTCATTCAAAACTGAAAACAGCGGGGCGTGGTGGCACACACGTGTAATCCCAGTACTTGGAAGGCTGAGACTGAGGATCCAGGTTCATGGCCAGCCTCAGCTACTTAATGAGGCCCTCTGCAACTTAGTGAGACCCTGTTTCAAAATAAAGAATAAAAAATAGGGCTGGGGATGTAGCTTGGAGGTAGAATGCCCCTGGGTTCATACCCCAGTACCACAAAAACAAAACAAAACAAAAACTGAAAACACAGTCAACAATATACAGAAGACATTACAACAACACAACCTAAACATCTGAGAAATATGAACAATATGAAACATCCCAATTTACAGATGAAAGGCATTGAAGAAGGTCTAGAAGCACAAACCAAGGGTATCAGAAACCTCTTCAGAGAAATAATTTCAGAGAATTTTCCAAACAGAAAAAGACTTGAACACCCAGGTAGAGGAGACATAGAGAACACCGTTAAGACAAGATCAAAGAAGGACCTCCCCACGCTAAGTAATGATCAAAATGACTAACATAGAGGCCAAGGAAAAAATCTTAAAAGCAGCAAAAATAAAAGAATGGGTGACATTCAGGGGCAAAACAATAAAAATCACTCCAGGTTTGTCATCCCAAGTCATGAATGCCAGGAGGGACTGGTATGATGTACTCCAGACTCTGGAAGAAAACAACTTCCAACCAAGACTGCTATATCCTGCAAAGATATCATTCAAAATTGATGAAGAAATAAAAACTTTGCAAGACAAGCAGACACTGAGAGAATACATGACTACCAAGCCAGCACTAGAGAAAATACTTAAATAAATAAAATACAAAGAAGAAAACAGAAGCAAATTCCAGAACCAGAGAGGAGATGAACTCCACCAGGTGGGCCACTAAGCAAAGGAGAAATAACACTATATCATATAGAAAATATAGCCAGGTGTGGTGGTGCACGCTTGTAATCCCAGTACTTTGGGAGGCAGAGACCGGAGGATCTGGGTTCCCGGCCAGCCTCAGCTCTCTCTCTCTCTATCTCTCTCTCTCTCTCTACCTAGTGAGGCCCTCCGCAACTTCGTGAGACCCGGTTTCAAAATAAAGTATAAAAAAATAGGGCCGGGGGTGTAGCGCGGAGGTAGAATGCCCTGGGTTCAATCCCCGGTACC